>WYDI02032795.1:0-50000 GCA_009867235.2 Psittacus erithacus
TCCCCTACCTCCACCTGGCTGGAGGCAGGGCCCCTCTAATAGTCATCACATTGGTCACTTACATCTTGTGGACAGGGGTTAGTCTTTATCACAGGAGCTGAAGTAAAATCAGCTCTTCCACTCCATCTGGGAACCTGCTCACCAGAGACTGAAGCTGCAGCTCTCATGGGATGATCAGCCTTGACCTTTGTTGTCCTCTTCAATTCATGCACCCGTTCCTCCAAAACTGAAGTAGGTTTTCCATCCCACTTTGTCATGTCTTCTCTGTGATCCCACAGGTAAAACCATGGGGTGGCCTGTGGAGTATACCTTCTATATCTTCTCTCTCGAGCAGTAGGATGCCTTTTGGTAATAGCTGAGATGTGTGTTGGTACACGTGAGGAGCTGGATAGATCAGATAGATCCAGGAATGCCTTTGTCCCGAAGGAGCAGTAGGCATTTAAGAGCGAATAGCCTCTGTGTTTGACTAGTGCGGGTCCGCAGTCCAGCTGGCCACACCAATTGACATGCCATTTTTTATTATGTAGAAGGAAATTTTGCAAATATGCCCAAGGGTGAGGCAACATCAATAAGCAGGGAATGAATGCTCTATTACATTCATTTGGTTTTGTTAACTTCAGTTGGGTCACAGGAGAGCGTAAATAAAACAAAACAAAACAAAACAAAATCTCTTGTATACTGGCCATATTTAGTTGTACAAAGCTTTGTGTTTGTTCTAGGGCTGAAGAACAGTATGTCCAAACCTGGAACCTGAGATCGAGTGCATACTTAAGCCCTGGCTTATGTGTGTTCCTAACTTTGCACGTTTTGAGTGCAAACGAGCTTTGATATAATGAGACCACTCACAGGCTGCAATGGGAAATGTCTGTAACCTGTTGCAGCTTATTTCTTCCACACATTCATAGCACTCACACACGTATGTACGCACGTACATGAGTACAATGTGTGTTTGTACTTGTGTGGTGTATATATATACATCCCTGAGCTGAAGGAAAAATGTTGACCTTTGCCTTTCAATTGCCTATCCAAATGTGGCTAAAATAGTATCTTATATAAAGTAACTTGATTGTGTGTTTCAACATCAAACAAAGCTCCCGGTGATGACTGGCAGTTCCTGCAGCAATTGCCCCTTCTAGTGTATGTGGGCTCTAAAACTGTACAATATGAATCCTTTTCCACTGTTGCACTAAAAGGTGTGACTATACTTCCATCATATATTTATTTTTCCTTTATTGTATGCAGTGGAATGCTGGGAGTTTTTTGCAGGGGGGAGTTAAAATAATGTATGTGGGAATATACATATATTAGGGAAAGCTAGGACCTGTATGGACTTGTCTCTCATCAGTCAGCGGTTTGATGGAAGCATTCATAGTCATTGTAACAAGTTTTACAGTTCCTGAAAATAAAAAAAATCATGAATCAGGTACCTCAGAAGTATGGAATTTTTTTTCTCCAAGGTTTTGAGTTCCTAAAGTAGCTTGGGTGGGAATTTCAGGTGGTGCTCTGTCGTGTTGCAAGCTGTTGAGTCTAATAGAGTATTAAAATCCTCAGATATTCATGTGACACCAAGAGTTGAGGCTAAAGGAAAAACATGTATTATCAGCACTGATGCTAAAATTGGAATAGCCAGTGGCACATCTAGTTGTGCTGTGAATGCAGCATGTCTTGTGAGTTTTCAAAATATATTTGTTACTGCCATTGCAGTATTTTGTATCATAGAATGGTTTGGCTTGGAAGGCACCTTACAGATCATCTAGCTTGGACATCCCCAGCATGGGCAGGGACACCTTCCATTACACCAGGTTGCTCAAAGCCCCATCCAGCCTCGCCTTGAACACTTCCAAGGAAGTTTTCTAATATTCTAAGTTGACTACCCAGGGGTTCAGATTCATGATGGTTAAAACTTTGATGATGAAGGATGAGTGATGTGTTTCCAAAAGTGGCTGCCTTTAATGTGGCTAGGATGCTTCATTTGCCCAGACCACAGGTGAGTCCCACAGAAAGAGGACTAAAGGCAAGGCACAGCTTGCAACAGGTATCACTCAGCCCTCACTGCAGATTTAAAAAAAAAAAATTGAGAACAATATTTTTTTTATTATTATTATTTAAAGCTTGCAGCAGAAGGCCATGCTCCTGCCTATCTCCCAGTTACTTTACATAAAATTGTTATGCATTCTAAGTAGTAGCAGCCTGGGCCTCTTGACCTCACAAGAAGAGCTGTTACTATACATTTAACAAAAACAAGGTATTATGTATTAGCCTACACATTTTGCAATAGCTCCAGCAATCTAGTAACTACAGTCCAATTTAAACCGTGCCTGGAGGCAACAAAAATTGCACAAAATGGCAGCTAATTTATAGAAGGGAGAGAGGAAATATTTGGGGGTCTATTCCTTCAAGCCATCTGATTCGTATTATTGACTCATTTAGAAAACAGAAAGTGAGCAGAGACAAGTTTTTAAGGAGTTTGGTTTCACACAAATGACTTGCAATTGTAGCCCATTATTTTTATACCAAGACTTCATTAGTCATATCCCCGTCAAACCTGTGAGCAGTGTCAAATGTTTTCAGAAAGCACACCAGGACAGGTATGGAACTCATCAGCCTGTGGCAAAGGTCGCCCTCATTAAGGAGTCAAAAATGAAAACTTTCAGTGTCTCTAACACATTGCACAGACGCTCCTGCCCCCACTTCTGAAAACTGGGGCTGAGTGAGCACCTCCTGCTCCCCAGACATTCAAATAAGATCAAGATGAGAGGGCAAGAAAATAAATAGGATTCTTAACTGGCTGTACTTTATAGTATGGTACTGATTGGAAACAACCAGAAAATTGTTTGCCATGTCTATAGTACCATTTCCTGAGGTTAAACATAACATCTGAAATGAAGCAATTAAGTCCCTTCAGAAAAACAAAAAGCAGGGGGAAGAAGGAGGAGAGAAGGAAAAAAGGGGAGGACGTGGGTCTGTGCGGTGCTGACTTGGCACGCCAGCCATGCACCGATGAGCAAAAGAAATGTCTGTGCAAACTTCTTCCCACCTGGGAGGTTGGAGAGAAGATAGGAGAGCTGTGACACTGGAGTTGTTTGGGACTGGCTCTCAAGCTGTGCAGTGACAGATGTGTTTTGAGGAATTTTGAGGCGCGGAGATAAGAATAACAAAAAACCATTCACTGAAGCACAGTTACACAGGCTTAGCACAAAAGGGCAAAGAGAAAATGTGTCAATACACTCCTTATTTGTGAAAGGTTTGCCGTGTTGCTGTAACATGCTGCATTTTGATCTATGGGCTGTCGTTAACAGGAGTGAGGGTTGCTATGTTGCCTCTTAAAAGTTATTCGGAGGATCCTGACGATGAAAAAGGATTCCCTTTAGCTGCTTTACTGTGGGACACAGCAAAGTCCTTCTGACATAGAAAATATTGTTTGTCTTACAGAGGGTTTGCTTATTTAAAAATAGTGTCCATGGGTTATTACATAAAATGGCAGAAAAGTTTTTAGGAAGGTTTGTTGTGGGGCTTTTTACGTTTATTTATTTTATTTTGATTTTTATTTTTTAACCTCTCACCTCATGTAGAAATTGATTTGCTTGCTGTGCCCCAAACAGGTCGCTGGGCATCTGGGATGGGGTCTCCAACATGCTTTAATCTTGGCTTTTTGAGTCCTGATGTTCCCTGGTGGGTTGTGACAACCTTCAGTTATGAGTATAATCTCTGCTCCATTCCCTATCAACTGGGGACAAGAAACCCAATTTCTGTGGGTTAGTGAGCATTTGTAACATTAACTTGTGAAGATTTAGGTGCTATAGTGATTACTTAATGAAAATAATTGAAGTTGCAAGTTATTTTGCATATAGGAAGATGCATGTATGGATAGTTAAATAATTCTTTTTGGAAAGCTTGGTGCCTTGTCCCATGTACCAGCATAAACTATGGCATTCATGCAGTATTTATTCACACTTCAGTATATTTGCCTCTCTCTCTACCTTGCTTGTTCATGCCTATGCATGTGTGCTTGAAAAGCTGAAGTGCTTGAAACCCCTCCAGACTGACAGCTGGGGGCACAGATCTGGGAAAAACAGAGAGAAATGCCAGTGCTGCTGAGCAGGTTGCAGCTGCACTGCTCTTGTGTGGCTCCTGGCAGCTTGATGCTCCTGCTAGAGAGTTAGCTGAAAGCCCAGGTTGCTCCTTGAACACTGAAGAGACAAGTGGGAGACACAAAAAAGTTTTAACTGTTTCTGACCATCATTACAGGAGCATGTATAGGGTGAGTGGGCTCCTTGAGCCAGCTCCTGTCTGCTTTGATTTGTGGTTATCTGCTGGGAGGTCTCGGGAAGAAGGGGAGAGCCAAAATTTCTGGGTTCAGTCATTCTACCGCTGTGGTCTTGGGCAAATCTGCTTCTCAGTTACTTGGTTCCCCTTCTTATAAAGCAGAACCACTGTGGCCTTCTTTGTGAGTGCTGGGACATCTCCTGGATGGAGCTGCTGCTGAGCACAGAGTGCTACTCTGAGGGGCAAGCTGAGAATGCTGACACTTGTCTGCTGATAAACAATCCCTTGTCTGGACCCACTTAATGAAAAGTGTTTTCTGACACCTATTACTCACCCTGGGCTCACACCACGGAATTATTCCTCCCTGTCCCGAATGCAAGATGTGGGGTTATGTAACTGCCTCAAGTCCATGTGTTTATCTGTGGAGATAACAGGGCTAGGGCTTGCCTGGGTGCCCGTACTCTCACCTGCCAGCCCCCAGTCAGCCCCCAACCAAGCGGCACATCCTGAGCGCCAGCCCCGTGATTGATGCACTTGGCCAAGAACTTCCCTCCTGCCCGCTCAGGAAACAGGAGGGCTGGGGAGATAGTGCTCTCCTTTCTTTCACAGTCCCTGCTTCCGAACTCTAATCACCTTCTGCTGTGGGAAAAGAGATGAGATGCTGCCTAAAAAACAGATCATTGTCCGCCTCCTAGATTAATGCAGAGAAAGCAGTATTGTCTGCTGAATGGATAAACCTTCCTCCTGTCACTCAAAACCTAAATTCAACGCTACTTCATTTCTAAGAGGCTTATCTTCCTTGAATAGACCCTTGCAGCTCAAGTAAGAGGCGATGTAATGAAGCGTGTTTTTTTCTTAAGTGAGAAACCTGCTGCAAAGAAGGGGTGAAGCCTGCGCAGCTGTTCTAAAGGGCCTTTGCAGACTCTCAAAATACTTGTCATTTATCTGGTCTTGCATGACAGCAAATGAGAGAAGATCAAGTTCAAAATCTGCCAAGGCGGCTTTCAGGGCTTCTTCATCTGTTAATTAAATAATGGTCGTTAGCTCACAATGCCCTGTGATAAGGGCGGTTATGATGCTGAGATGGAAATATGGGTTTGGGGGTTATGAATAAGCAGGTGGTCCCCAGGAATTTTCCTGGTTTGACCCCCCAGCGATGCCTCGGTATGTGGCTGGAGGAACTGGCAGTGAAACAGGTGGCATTAGGCGGATAAATAAATTCATAGAAGCATGCTGAAGTCATTGTAGAATATACCCCTTTTATGCAGGGTGGCAATTAGTTCGGTGATTCCCACAAACCAACCTTTTTCTTTTTAAACTCACACACACTACCATGGCCATGAATAATGACCTGTTCACTTTTCTTTACTGGACCCTGCTGCAGTAAATACTTAACTCACACTTTTAACTTGTTTGGAGAAATGTATGCTCTAAATTAAGAGTGGTTGCTCGACATCAGAGAGCCAAATCCTGAGGTGTTAACACAACTTGTGCTCAGTCAAAACTTACGCGGCTATTAAAGGGCAGCTCTCAGGATTTCTGAGATGAGATGCAAAATCTGACTCTGAATAATTGCTGGTGATACAAGAATTTGTAGTGGGTGCAGGAGGTTAGTTTTTTGGTTTTTATTGCTAACGTATAGTTAATTTTCTAGACATTTGCAGCCAAATTTTACCTAAAAGCACTGATCCTGTAAATATCTCTTTCTTTCATCACTGATAGTGGGACCTTTCCAGTCTCACCATCACCATGTGGACTGTGGCTATCCAGTTTGTGCCTTTCTGGTTAGGGGCCATTTCCTGTCTCCTTCAGAGACACTGAGGTAGATGTGGGTTTATCTCAGTTGTGATCACATAGGAATTATGGGAGACTGAGTTACCCAGGAGTATATCTGACTCTTACTTTGAGCTGCTGGTTTTCTTCCTGGGATTATGGTGGGACAAAGAAGAAGACCTAGCATGGTGGATGGGCAATTCAGGGTCTGCTCATGCCAGAGCTAAATGTGGCCAAAGACATGTTCAGTCTAGCTTGGATGAGAAATTAAAAAGCCCAAGAAAGTACTTGAGGAGATTGGCCATCTGCAGGTTGGTGGTTGGCTTGAGGAGGTTTGGCAAGTCCCCAAGTTAAGGAGAAGTATAAAGGAAGAGAAATGAGGTACCTGTTGGATGATGATTTAACGGTGTTCTTGGGTAGCATGGAGGTAAACTAAAAGCCTTGAGTGCAGACCCCTGGAGAATTTTTAATGCTGAAATGGGTACATGTGGTCCCTCAGGGCAGTCAGCATTCCTAGGATGGGCTTTTGGCACAGCAGAGCCTGGGCCAGTTGTGCAGACCAAGAAAGTCAAGGACAAGTAGGGAGCAGCTGGGGAAAAGTATGTGAAATATATAATAAATATGTTCACACAACCCATCCACATTAAGGAAAACATGCTTGCGACAGAAAACAAAGTAAGGAAATTTACAGTTAATGGTAAAACATGCCATATGTCCACAAGTGTGTAGGCACACCAGGGCATTCCTGTAACTGCTTTCTTTATGTCAAGGTGTTGAAGAACAGATGGTAGGTTTGACCCGAATTTCAGATTTTCAGGCTGCTGCTATGTGTTTTTGTCCTTTGTTGTCATTTTCCTCACATCAGTGTGTCTTCACTGACCTGTCCCCACCATGTGTTGAGGCTAATAGTTTTTGAGATGGGGATGACCTGCAGTTCTGGTTAGCAAAGGCTGGTTTGTTTTTTTTTTCAGATACCTCAGAGCGGGAGAGCCTTGCTGATGAGCAATAGCGCCCTGAGCAGATTAGTCAATGCTATCGCTAAATATGCTGTAACCCTAAAACATACAGTACCTGGTCTGGTCGAAGAAAATGTTGTCAGCACAAATCATAGGTTATTTCTCCAGCCCTACATCTTGAGAAGCTCTTGACAAATATAATGCTATATTTCCTGGATTAATAGGCATTGATAGGCAAATTCCCTGGACTAAGGAAAATTAACAAATGCTTTCATTTCTACTTTCATTACAGGAATTATTTATGGGAATGTTTTGGTACTAGGTGCTGTTTCTGTTAACTGTTCAGGGAGCTGGCTGTGGGCTTGGTGTCTGCAGATACTGACCTTTTGCAGATTTTCCCCCCTTAGCTGGTGTCTTCATCAGCAAGGAGACACCTGCATCCGTGCAACTCAGGCAAGCAGAGCGACACAGCACTTCAGTATTTCCCCTTCTTCACCAGCTGGATAGGACCCCTAATGCAAATCCTGAGAAATGTGCCAAAAGCCTTCAAAGTTCAAGCCGGAGGTGTTTGTGCAAGATAAAACGGGACAATATAGCATCCCTGTACAACACATGATGCTTGCTTCACAGTCTCTGATTAGCTTGTTAGTAAGGAGGCAGGAAGAAGTGTAATCAAGTTTTTATGATTCATCATTTCTGTTCCCTGTTTGGGAGACAATGTCAGTGCTCTTTGCCAATCATAGAAGGTGGCTTTTGAGTGCCTTAGGGAGATGCTTTTTTTAAAGAGGCTTTCTGTGTTTCTGAAGGCTGAGCCACATTTCTAAATAATAGGGAAGTCCTGGAGTTTGTTTTGTGTTGTGTTTCTTTTTTTCTAATTGTAACTGCTAACAATGCTTTTGTGTTTGCTGCACGTATGCTAAAAGAAAATGTGCTTCCAGTTTATCTGCAATCCTGTTTTTTGCCCAGAAGTGTTTGTTCAGAAATAAATTAGAGATGGTACCTGGAATATTTTCCATGATACAAAAGGCAAATGTAAGTTTTATTAAGTTGAAAAGGATACATTCTCTTCTCCTGACTTTGATTTTTTTAGCTATATTCCCTGTACCCCTGCTTTAGAAGTATTATTCTTCAGCCCATCCAATTACCATTTCTATCAGCTCTTCTGAAAGATTATGCTTTTTGGGTGTTCTTCTGTAGATGTCTTTCCAGTGGCTTCACTTGATGAATGTGACAAGTTTTGTGTTTTCTCCCTCCCCTCATTGAATGGAAAAGTTTTTTGATAAATACAGGCCAATAAGTGCCCAAAGGCAGTGTTTCAATGGCTGCTAAATCTTTCAAGGTTAGGACTTAACCTCCGTTCTCCCTAATTCAACTGCAACCTTCAGTCTGGAGCCAATCAAGAATATCAGATGATACTTAAACAATGAAGGATTTCTGATATTCAGGTACAGCCTCTGTTCAATAGGATTGCAAATTCTTTGTGTGAAGAAAGTCGGTTTTGCTCTAAAGTACTGTCACAAAAAGTGAAATTACCATTTGCTTGGAATGATGCCATTCATCATTGTCAGAATACTAAGCATTGTAAGTAGCTAGGCCTCTCCAAATTAATGCCTTGTTTTGCATTGGCTAAATTTCCCAAATCCTCGAGGATGGGTCATACAAAACTCATCTCACCATTTTAATTTATCAATCCAATATGAGTGCAGTGAAAGGGAGCTTCATTCGGTCTTAGCTCTTTTATTTACAGTCTAATTCTAGAAGAAAAGGAAATAAGATATGAAAATAAGTTGGAAAGTAAGATAAATCTCTCAGTGAAATCACAAGATCTACTCAGTCCTGTAGCAAACCCTCTATAATTCATTTGTAGGTCAGCTCAAGGGATTAGCCATGACGTATTTGGAAATTCATTTATTTTTATTTTATTTTGCTGTTTCTTATGCATAAGGGTAATGCTGTCCCCAAGGCTTTTCAGGTAGCCCTCAAATCTTGACAACATTTGCTGTCTCTAAGGCCTAAGCCAAAATTAATTTTCAAATAAACAGCATAAAAATGTATGGAGTTGTATAAATTTGAATACAAAATGCATTTGTTTTTCTTGCTTCCATCCATACATGCATACTGTTGGCTCAGCCAAAAATCATAACATGACATTGAAATTAACAGCCATATGTACATCATGAAAGTCAAAAAAGTTTCTTAGTTTATTAGAAACACTGAAGGGTGTTCCCCGCCCCCCCCCCCCTTGATATGCTCTGCTAGATGTGTGCTGGGAAAGAAATGCATGTTAATTGTGCTTCTCTCTGAGTGCCTTATGAACCTACATCTCTGCTCCCTAACCACTTGCTGGGTCCTGCATCCCACTTGGGATTTTGATGGGTGTGACATCTTGAGAAGCAAGGAGATGTTTTCAGTGAAAGTGAAATTAACAGCAACTTGATATCTCTTGCAATTTATTTTACTGGGCACAAGTGGGGAAAGAGGAAACTGAAAGTGAGAGCAGTCTTGAACAGCCTGCAGCAGTGGTGCAAGCTGGGAAGCACCTCTGGTCCCGGAGTGAACAGAGAGTTGGACCTGAATGTTAGAAATCATGCTGTGAAGAAAAATCCCAATTCTGGGCTTAACCAAAGCAAACAAACAAACAAACAAAAAACCTCAACCGAAACCAATCCTGAGAGATTATAGAGAAACTAGGCAAACATTTTGGTGATGTTTATATATGATATTGAGTGGTCCGTTCCCTTAGGCTGCTGGTGGCTCCAGCACATCCTGAGAGGCGCCAGAAGCTGCTGCTGCCCCAGGAGCCTGCAGCACCTGCAGGATCAGCCCAATGGTAGCTAAAAATAATGCCTCTGTGCTCGTAAATTAAAACAGTGCCTTTTTTTTGGCGTAGTTTTTGAAACCTCATTCCACAAGGGGGCTGCAGGCACGCCGGAAATTTTAGCCGTTGGCAGGCTGGGGAGTACCTGGGAGAAAGGATGCCTGATCCCATGCAGAGGTGTGGGAGTGTGGCCAAGTCTGAAGGGAAATGATTCCTGAAATCAGAGCAGTGCCTATGCATGGCTTTTTCTGAAGGTGTGACCAGTGGCTCATTGACAAGGTTAGCTGTGGGGCAGTGGAGAGGAAGAGGAAAAGCCTGCAGGGGTCAGTTGGGATGCAGAGCTGTGTTGTGCTTATGCTGCTCCTGCCTCAAAGGTCCTCTAGATTAATAGGGTTAGCTAAAATATTCTTTCACCTGTGCTTAATTGAGAGAAGTATGGCTGTGTGAGATATCACTGGTGCATTGCCTGGAACTTCATATCTCAAGCAGTATCAGCTGACCAATACATAGTTGGTTAATAATTAATTTGCTTAAGATTATGTTTGGAAGGGTTGATCACCTTGAAATGTTGCTTTCTATTATCTTTTCCCAGCCAGGCAATGAAAGATTTCTACTTAATATGACATGACAAACTACAAACAAGTGGTTTTTTTCAGAGTTTGGCATGTGAGAAAGCTGGGGTCTGGCAGGATGCTTCCAGGGGCAATTTTTTTCCATACCATGCCTAGCCAGGACCAGGTGTCAGCTTCACAATGCTCTCCTGCCCAGACTGTTTGAGATGTGTATAGATCCTCTGTTTAGCAAATAATTTATATCCTGGGTCAGCCTGGAGTAACTTCAGCACTGGATGATCTTGAGCCTTTTAATAGTTTTAGTGCTTTTCTTTCCAGCAATATTAGCTCATCCTGCTATGCACAGTACAGAGCCTTCTGTCCCAAAAGATATCAAGGTGCTTTTTGGGTTGTTTCTGAATTTTATTCAACTCTCTAATGAAATGCTGTTATGTTGGACTTTGAGGTGAGACACATGGGGACATCCTCTCGCTCTCTCCCCTCACCCTGCCTTCTGGTGCAGCAGGCAGGCATCTCAGGGAGCACTGCTCTTTTCCAGCCAGGAGCATGTCCTTGATATGGATGGTGCGGCTGAGACCTTCCCACCCAGCTCTTCCTGGCTGCTGTTTGAAGGCGTGAATTTTCCCTCCAGGATAAGTGAAAAAGCTGAGTTCCGTTGCTAAATGAATGTTGTTCTTTCCATCCAGCATGCAAGAGCTACCCCTTAGCCCTGGGTGACAGGGGAGCAACCGTGGTCTTTTTTCCAGGCTTGACCTTGACTGGATATGGAGCATCTCTTTCAGCTTTTGGTCTCCTTCCAGATCTCCCTGGTTTAGCTCACCTTCCATCACTTGACAGATTTTGTTAAATGGGTTGCAAGAAATGCAATCCAGTGATTGCTCACCTGATGCCCAGAGCCCAGCCTTGGGGAAAACAATGGTGGGAAGGGGAACATGGGCAGAAGTGGGGAGCTGCCAATGTCCCCTGCAGATCTGTGTATGCTGGAAGCTGCTCTTAGCAGACCAAATCTGCTTTCATGTGTGCAGGTCAGAAAGAAAGAAAAGCAGAAGAAAAAAGATAGTTTTACTTGCAAGTGAAGATTATTTGATAAAATACACTTTAATAAGTGTGGAAGTCAACATGAATGCTACCATATAGCATACCTTAGAACTGGAAAATGGATTTAAAAATTAATAATCCTCTCAAAATAAAAAATAACAGAAATCTGTTTTATATATGTTTCTAAAAGTGAAAACCAGACAGGATCATTATACCACTTGCTATTGCTTATCATCTACTCCGTTTAGTGTATCTTTTGAGATAAGACAAAAATTCACTGAATTTTGGTCTGGAGGTGGTGCAGTTGTTTTTTTGTTTTTTTGTTTTTTTTTAATCTCATAGAATCCAAATCCCAGAGGAATGCAATGCCTCACTCATAATATACAGTATATACAAATAGCTTTTAAATTAATAACACTTCTAATTCATATTTTAGGCAGCATCTGTAGAACAGCACAGTACTGCACTTCTGGATGTGTATGTTGTAGTTGCTGAAAACATGTTTTTGAAATGTGAACTATGTGTCTTGCTATACCTAAACTGTATCAAACCAGACACGACAATAACATGTTTAGCCTTGTAAATGTTTTTCTGTTGTGCTTATCACCCTATTATGGCAATTGCTTCTTAGGTGACTTTCATTTCTAGCCAAAACGTAAAACACCCCATGATGCATGAAATGTGGGATTTGCATACCCATTTGAAGCATCAAATTCAAAAGTATATTGGCGACTGGTTCCTAGAGGATCTGTGTACATGAACACAAGGTTCTGCAAGGCTTGGCAGAGCAGTGTGCAGGGGCAGCCTCAGTGTCAGATCCTGTAGAAAGCGGTGGAGAAATACTGCAATTTGGTTTATCATAGGAAAAGGTTTCTTCATTTCCCTGGCCATGCAGGCAAAACTGCTGGTGGCTGAGTGCTTGCAGCAGCAGCAGCTCCCTGTTTTATCTAAGCAGGGCATGTGGCTAGATTATAGTTATTCCCCCCTGGATACAATCTTGGAGAGTGAAACCCCTTTGCCTGCTGATGTACCGTTGGGGTGACAGGTAGCCATGGCACCGGGCAGAGGTACCCCCAGTGTCCCAGCCTTACCACTCCTCTGCTCCTGCTCTCCCCAGGCTAAGGTAGAAAGTCTCTTCTGTTTGCTTCATGAAGTGTGGAATTCTCTCTCCTTTCCTTCAATTTCACTAAAATCCTTTTATTCTGTGGTATTTACACTTCGTACTGATAAAGGAAAAGGGTCTTAAAGTCGTATACCTGTATCTTAAGTAATTGCTCGCATTTTATGACATCCAGCTAGCTCTGGGAAGTAAGAAAAGTTTCAGAGCTTTGGTTAAGTTTTCTACACATATTTTTCAGGAAACCTCCTGTTTACACCAGGTGAGAATCTGACCCACTTCTTTGCTGTGTTTGGAGATGCAGCTAACTCTAAACTTGAGATATTTTCTGTTTCTGCTAAGAAAGGGTAGGGGGAGAAGGGCAATTTTGAGGAAAACCTCAAACTTTTACATTTATGAGAGTGATTTTAATAACTTTGAGTCCCCTGTGCTAATCCTTTAACAGGAAGGCAGTTTGAGATCTGGTTCAACCTCCTTTCCTTTCATTCGATCCCAAAACACCTGCAACTCTCAGCAGAGTAATTTATGAATCACTGTGTCTGTCGTCCACTTATTGTCTTGTCTAGTGCACTCCACAGTGGAACTAATCAACAGCCCTGAATGAAGCATTGCTCCTGAGTTGAATTCCTTAAAGCTCCTGAAGTATTCAGTAAGGAGGAGAAATCTTTTAGTATGATTTGCTCCACATTCTAAATTCATTTATAGAAAGAGAATGGATGATTAACAACGGGTCGAGAAACACAGATTTAGCACTGCTTTGCCCTGACCTGCCAGAGGTACTCCTTCCACTTCCCAAGCTGCTCTAATAACATGAGTTCAAGGAGTGGGATGGCAAAAGCTGCGTGAATCTCCTGCACCCAGCTGTCTTAATTTGGTTTATTTGACTTAATGAAGAAATCTGGTTCCTTATTCACAGGTGAACGGAAAAGGTCACTTGCCACTCTGACAAATGAGTTTACCCTGTGCTGTTTGTGGTGGGCTCATAGATAGTGTGCTTTCCCCCTTTTTCTTCCCCGGGATGAAATGCCAATGTCTCTGCACCACCTCCTATTGCGGCCATTACCTGTGGTGCCTGAGCTGCATGCCAAGGGGCACCCTCAGTAGCAACAAAAGCATAATCATTTCCAGTTGGAAAAGACTGAGCTGTAGTAATTTTCCCCTTTGAAAGCCGCTGCAGTGAGGCTCAGGTTAAGCAGGTGCTCATTTGGTCTTGGGACACAGTGCAACAAGGGTAGGAAACATCGTCATCAGTGGCAGCCATCTGGGGAGGCTGTGAGGTCTCCAAATACATTCTTCATCTGCACTGAGCAGTGTCCAGCTGACCTCGGCAGTGGAGTGGCCAGGGGGATGTTTGTAGTTTGCAAATGTCTCTTTTGGCCAGGTATGGGTGGTAAATGCTAATAAAATGGGTGCAAAAGGAATGATTAACATTTCCTAGACAAAAAGCTGGTCTGCAGAGAGGTTCAGAAGTGCAAGGGGTGTAAAAGGTGCTTGCAAACTCCTGCCTTGTCAGCCAGGATGGCAGTGCAGGCTGGGCTGCTGCAGCAGCGAGCAAGCATACCAACTCATCCCAGAGGACGCCCTGCATCTTCCAGGGTGCTCTGTACTGGGCAAGAGCATGCTTTGAGGGCATGTTGCAGTCTCTTTTCCAACCAGTGCAAGCTCTGGGCTTGCTGACACTAGCTGTTGAATTTAGTAGTAAACTGTAGCAATAAAGCCCAGTCTATATCCAGATGGACCTACTGGAAAAAGCCAGCCAAGCAGTCTCACGCAAACCCTGGTTAGTGGCTTACTCCAGGAAATCCTTTTGCAGCCAGTACAAAAAGGAAACCATTTCAGAAAGCAGTTAAAGAGCTATGTAGGTACTTGCAGCAAAACCATGTTTTCTTTCAGGTAGGGCTGAAAATCTTTTGATGCATTTAGAAGACAGAGAGCACTCAGAGCGTGTTCATGGTGATATATGTTTATCACCACATGTGAGCTCTTTGGACACGTGGTCTGTGGGAAATAAAACCTTCAAGAAACAGCCTGGGCAGATTTGCAGAAGTACTGCTCATGTGAAGCAGCGCTCAATGTCAGCTGAAGATGAAGCTTTTCTCCAGGCCCTGGATGCTTACAGACAGCCTCGCTGGCAGCCTTCGGGGGTCACGTAAAAAAAATGAGTTGGGTCAAACCCCAGATGTGCTAACTGGGTGTTAAGATGTACCGATTTTCACTTTGGTGGAAAAAATGATGTCTCTTTTACTTTACACTTCTGTTTTGAAAAAAAAAGCAACGTGGGAGTTTGTCCAAAACAGAGCTTTCCAATTTAATTTGGCAACTTAATTCTGCTATGTTTAAATAATGGTTGAAATGATAAAACTTCATCTTGCAGGAGCGTACTTAGACATGGAACAATGCAGCAGACAGGTGACTGGCAGGAAGTGAGAGGGGCTGCTCCCATGCAGATGCGGACGACTAAATAAGTTTTGAGATCATCGTTCCTGTTCAGGTCTTTTCCTTTGTTTCTTCAGATTATTTTTATGTTGGAGGCAAATAAGAAACAAAGACAAATCTGCAAAATGACGAACCGGAGTTCATTGCAGCAGGAAAATAAGCCGTTCACACCACTTCCTGGTTTGCTGTGAGAGGTAAAATCATTCACAGTGGTGAATCGTGGCAGCTAGAGCTGCTTGAAATTACTGTATTCTGAAGTGAAATTGCTGCTGGCATGCATGGAATAAACAAAGATTTAGTTCAGTTTGTTTGAAAGTACAAGTTTTCTTTATCTGTGATTTCACATGTGCTTTTGTAGGGCCAAGAAATGATCTTATTTTCTGACAGATGATATTTAAGAGTATCTCTGTTTTCTATGGGGAGTTGCACAATTTTCATCAGAAAACCCCATCAGGGATGATGAAGAAATACACTCACTCCCATCTCCAATAGCCAAAATGGCAAGATGAGGAATGAGTTGCATCTCTTCAGCAACTGAAACTGCTGCTGGTGAAGGTGTCTGATTCTTTTCCCTGACATGAACATGGATTTTGGAAAGAAATCTGCTGCTTCTGCCTCCTGGGTGAAGACATTTATTCATCCTTTATTTACTTATTAATTTATTTTGTTTTTCTATGAGGATCTCCTTAGCATGGACTTTCAGAGTCAGCAGGGTATCCGTGAGGTTTAGGGATATTAAAGGTACTGTACAGGATCTGAAAGTCACATTTCCATAGTGTAACTTTGAGCAGATCTTCTTCCCAAAAAAAGCTCCTAAGATTCAGTTACTTGGGCTGACCTAGCAAGCTAGGTGGGAGTAAAGCTTTTGGACCCCAGATTTAATAGCGAATAGGTGCTTCTTCAGCACAGGAGTTCTTGCCCCTCTGGCTCCTCCTGGTCTCTTGTTCCATGGAGTTTAATACCTTTCTCTCTCTGCCAAGGAGCAGAATCTGTTCCTTGCAACACAGTCTTCTCACTGCACTACCAAACTTAGCCTGCATGTACATGGGCACAACATCGGACAAGACTATCTGCTGTGATGCCTCTTCATGCAAAAGTTGTCCATTTCTTCTTCTTCACAAGACTGTCACAGTGGGATTTATCTGCTGTAGGTGTCTACAAGCGTGCCTACCTGTGAGCAAATTGTTTAGATTTCCTTTGTACTTGACAGAGAGCTTGTAGGATTTTGAGGTCATCTTACCTTGAACTGGGCATGTAAAATGAACAGTCCCTTTCAATGTTCAGTTTTCTGCAGCCTGCCTGAAACTGATGTGTATATTGTAAATATCCAGAATTAGTGGTCGTGGAGCTCGGCGTAGGTTGTGTGCAGACAGCAGAGGGTGCTGGAGATTTTTTCCTCTCAGTGCACCTCCAAGGTTGCAGGATCATTATAAACTAAAATAAATTGGCTCTTATTCTAATTGCTGAACACACAGAAGCCAGGCAGGTACAGCAAGAAAGGAGCTACTGAACTTGAGTTAAATGGACATTTTCAAAAGTCAAATCTCTGCCAAAAATTCTGTATTTACTAAATCAGTAAGTGAAAACAAAAGATTATTATGATACAAATCAACAGATTTTATTTTTTTAATGAAATTTCTTACTAGGGTTTTCCATATATTAAAAAAAAAGATTAGAAACTTTTTTCACTGCTGTTTATTTCAGAGAAGTCAGAGTCCAGAAAAGTTTTTCAGAAATACAATTTGCAAACATCACCAGCCTCCAGTAAATTGCCAGTATAGACTTTTACAGATCAGAGTAATAGTGTTGTCAGCTGGCATCTTGTAGCAGCATCCAGATGTGCACAACTAAAGAGCTTCACCCAGGACTATCAGTCTCATAGGTCAGGGCTGGAGGAAGAGTTTCCCTATAAATGTCAGTAGTACGACTTTAAAGAGCAGGATTTAAAAGAAGCAAGGGTAGAAAACCAGGCTGTCTGGCTGTAAGACCAAAATAATTCCTTTAAGATCAACAGAGTTGAAGTGGCTTAAACTTCCCAAAGCCAGGCTTTCCCTGTCAGGACACGGATGCATTGGCTGGTTGCAGAATAAGTCTGAAACTCAGACTTGCTTCTTGGGTCCCGTTCAGACGTGCTGTGGATGAGGAGCATGGGGGCTGTGTTTTGGGCTGTTGCGTGTGTTGACACATGTACTGGAGGTGATGGTGTTACTGGAGGTTAGTGGCAGGGAACGGGAGCATGTGTAGGGCAAAAGCCAGTTCACCTTCCAGTTAGCACACCCTTACACCCACCTGTGTTTGAAAACACAAATTTCACGTACAGGTTACAAGTCCAACGGATGTCAGAGCCAGAATTAAAACTCGGGAGTAACTGGCTTCTAGCCTGGTTGTTAATCTATTAAATCACACAGTCTCTCTTTTGCTAACTCTTGCTAGTTACTGGGATTGCTTGGCAGCAGCAAGCCAAGGCTGATGCCTAATGCTGGCTCTGTTACCAAGTCAGCTTTATTGCCAGCTCAAGGGCATCCAGTCAACAAATGTCTTATTTTTGGACTATCCTGTTCTCCTGAGACTATTGCTATGAAGAATGACCTCTCTTACCTCATTCACCTTGTTTGCTGTTCCTGACCCAAATAGTGTCGTGGCTATTGCGTGAGTCAATTGTCCCACAGAGTAGTGGTCCTGCTGTGATGTTTTCACTAGCATTTGAACCAGAGCACTCGCTGGCATCTGCAAGACATTTCAGATGAATATAGAAAAGTCTATATTTTAGTCATGTTAAAACTATGACTAAGCTAACAAAAGTCAGGAAATCCAAACTGCAGATTGATAGGTTGTCCTTGGATTGCCTTGCCATGTCTAGGCATGGGATGGTGACACACCCGGGACTGAACATTGCAGTCTGTGGGTTGATCCACAGGCTCTAGTGCCTGCGCACTGTGTGACATGCTAAGGGTTGAGGAGTAGCTGCAAATAGACTTAGGACTTCTATGGGTTCATTTCTCTTCTTTTTAAGGCCAATGTTTTTTACTCCAGCAGTTAACTCTAGTTTTTGAAAGCAAAAAAAAAAAAAAGTAAAAAATTAAAGAATTTTGCAAATATATGTGGCTTCCTTACATTGAAGTACAAGTCTTTTTGGATCTGAAAGTCGATGTGATTTCTCCACCTTTGGAAGGTTATGTGCACAGTTGTCTGTGGCCCACGGGTCCTTTTGCACAGCATCACACAGAAACAGCTTCCCAGTGAGAATGCATGATATCTCAGTTGTCTTTTTCTGTAGCCAACGTAATTTCTTGGTTTTATTTCCCTCCTTCCAATATGTGTTTAGCGGTGAGAACCTTCTTTAGGAAACACACTATAGGAATCTGAAATCTTTCAGCTTGCCTGCAATACAGATTATGAAGGATGGCAAAGAGTCACAGATTCTTATGCCAGACTCTAGTTTTTATGATTACTTGCAAACCCTTATCTATGTTTCTTATTAGAACTGGTAAAATGATTCAGATCAAGCTAATTTTCATAATTTCCAAATTTCTGGTTCTGTTCCAAAACGTGGTTCTTTAAAAACTTTTTGCTTCTCACATTACCAATGTAAATCGGTAATTCTTTTCTTTTGGCAGTGTTGCACATGCAACATTCAGTGTTTATAGCTTTCGCTGAGCAGGCTGACCCAGTTTTAGGGTGGAATGGCTTGAGAATTTGATGCAAAAAGACTTGACAATTAAATATAGGATCTGATTTTGCAACCCAGTGAACAGCAGCAATCCCAGTTCGGGGACCTTGCAAGCTCTCCTTTGGGCATACATCAGTTGGTCCCAGCAGCTTGGTGCTATCTCTCAGGGCGGTTGGGAGTTACAATTGCCCTGCGACTTCCTCCTCTCTCCTCGAAAGGAGAGGATGGGAATTTGCTGAAGGCTTTTATCAGCACTATGCATCTGCCCCCATTCTCACTCAGCAGCTCTCGCCAATGAGTGGGAAAAGTCAGGCCAAAGCGTAATCTGCTCCCAGCTTGCTTCCTGCCGCCCTGCCCCAGGGATGGAGGAAGCAGACAAGTGGCCCTGCGTGCTCTCTCTTTGCCAGGCCCAAAAGTTCAAGAGGCTCAGGGAGACAGAAGGGATTTTCTTGCTCCCTTTTGCAAGGGATATTGCATATTTAATGCTGGAATATAGTGAAAATCTGTAAAGATGAGTTATATAGAACAAAACCGTACAACTTCTAGATCTTTGGACACCTGCTGAGTGAATTTTGGAGTTCTGTATGGTTTGATGTGATATTAATGTGCCATCTGAAGAGTCTTCCATTTAAATGAGGTGACATCTTAGGGTTTCATATTGTGCTTTTGCTCCATCTGCAGTTTGAGTGTACCTGGGGTCACCACTTGATTTATTTCTTTGTCAGTTTAGAAAGTTTTTGCATCAAGAGTTTCTCGTGTGTCTGCAGCAGCTGTTTCTACTGAAGTGTGGGGTGGAAGGGACATTTCTACTTCTGGTGCATGTAATTTAAATGAATTTGGTTGAAGCTCCTGGATGGGAAAGACCTGGATGCAAGGCCAGACAGTGAGAGCACAGGAAGCATGCTGGAGTCTGAGCCATCTCCCACAGCATGATGAAAGCCACCAAAGAAATGCAGAGCAGAAGCTGTGCTGTTGCAAAGCACCACGAATTCTCAAGATGTGGGGAAAGACTGCCTTTTCTCTATTTATCTGCAGCCCTTGGTGCAACAGCGTCTCCTCAAATAAAGCCTTGAGGTGTGACTCTGGTATAAACAGTAGGAATGTAGCTCGTCTCTTTTGCCCTTGCTGGTGTATGGATGAGAGAAGACACTGCTTGAGCCAGAAAAGCCATGCTCGTGGGAGCAAGTGTTCGCACATGAGCCCTGTGTTTGCTCAGAATTGTAGACTTTTTGTTTCTTTGCTTTTTAAAATATTATTTTTTTCCCCCAAGGCAACATAGTTGGTGAAATCTTGCTCTTATTTAAATTACGGGAGTTTTGTCATGGACTTTTGTGGTGCCAGGATTTCTGTCCATGTGGTTCCTTAGCACCTGAGCCTAGGTAGGGTTCAGGAGAATGCAGCCGCAATTAGCCCAGCCTTCCTGTGTTGTATCAAGGTCTGGAGTTAACAGGGCAGTTGCAAAGCGTGGCACATAATGCATTTCTGCATTAAATACACCCACATTATCTTACATCCCAAGCAGCCCAGATTGTCAGTAGACAATTATGGAGTTTGCTGGGTTTATTTTGATTGGCTTGCTCTCATTTTCCATAGTGGTACTCTATTTGTAAAAACAGATCATTAATGATAACAACAGATGACATGTGTCTGAAATATGGGGTGGACGAGGGAGTTAGTTTTTCTTCCTTTTTTTTTTTTTTTCCTGAGTGTCTGCACTTTGACAGCACTTTTGCCAGGCTGTCACTGGGTTGAGAGATCCACAAGATTAGGACCTCATTGTGTGAATGTTTTCACAGCACTTGTTGCTATAAAGAATCTTCACACTTTGGTGGATGAAATCTGGACTCCTAGACACAAACTGTTAAGAAGCAATCATAACAATTAGCTAATGTGTCAACAATTAGCACTTTCCATCAACCAGCATTGAGTGGAACCTTCTTATCCATACGCGGACAAAAATGCAATGATGTAGTAAAGAAAAGCAGTGAAGTTGGCTGCAGTCGTCCCTTGCTGTAGCCAGCAAACTCTCATGGGTATTGTTTACAATGATTATTCTTCCATTATGATGTTATTGCACAGGTCAGGGGTGGTAGCTAGACTGAAAATAAGGTTTTTTTTCTTTTTCTTTTTCTTTTTTTTTCTTTCCCTTAAACTCTTGGCTGCTTTTACAAAAGTACAACAGAAACAACTGCTGTGAGAAGGTCAGCCAGTAACAGTACTTTGGTGTTTTAGTGTTTGACTGGTAAATATTTCAAAATAGTATTTCCAATATTTTACCATTTGGAAGTTTTTCAATGGATCTCAAGTCCAGCGCAACTCAATCAATGTAAGATTTCCATGCTGTCCACTTTACAGTGTGGAGTACTTTATAATGGAAAGTGGAATTCTTTACAATGGGTACATTATAGTCTGTTACTGAATCAATCACCAGTTGGTCAGAATTTGTTTTAATATCATTTTATATGGTGTATCACTGGCAGTAATATAAAAAGCACCATTTTCTCAAGTACTTCACATATCTCCATATATAAGTACTGAAAAGAACTGAAGATAGGTCTTCTGACAAGATGTTGCAGCCAGCTTACCTATACAGTAGCTTCTTAGAAGACAATGCATTTGACTGGAAAGACGATCAGAGTCTTTTCCAAGGAAATGTCTTTTGGGAATGTTTCCTATAGCGCATGAGATCTGTAACAGGTTACCATGGGACTAACATGAAGTACTGCTGTATCAGTGAAGGTTTCTCTGGTTAATTGTGGAGCTGGAGCCATCTTAAAACCAAACAGTACAGTTTCTAAAAGTAATGCGCTGCTTAATTGCAAGCCAAAGCAATTGATTAAAACAGAGCACAATGCTCAAGCACAGCATCATCTGGTACAGCACCCTCACAGCCACAGTTTGGACCATATGTATGTGTTTAGAAATTGCTTCACAGCTTAATAAAGAAGCCATTGCAGTAACCTGAAGAAAAAGGCAGCAGTAGAGATGCAAATAAAGCCAACAGCTATCTAACTTTACTGATTCCTCTAAGTTCAGCCTGTGCTACTTTGCTGTAACAGGGCAAAAAGATGACTCTGTGGTGTAGGGGCAAATACATCATCTCCCCAACTCTTCCCAAATCTCCCTGTGACTTTGTGCAAACCTCAGACCTCAGCATATTTTAGCTGCCACCTTTTAATCCTAATTCTTCTGTGTCCACTCCTTCCAGCCTGGGACATTGTGATACTAAACAAATGTTTGAGATTTTTGGAGTGGCAGGGGGGAGGGGGAAAGTGTAATTACACTAAGGATTATTAATATGGGAAATATGGTCAATAAATGTGAGAGGGTTGAGTAATGCAGGAACATTCTTTGCAAATTCTTTAGTAACAGAGTAGGCAGAGTGCCACAGACAAAGAAAATCCTCTGAATTGCAAGTGTGTTCTTATGGCTTTTGCTAAGACAATGACAAAACCTGTTCATTTTTCTTGCTTTAGGACTCCTATTCAATGATACACTTAAGCATGTTCTTAAATTCCGCTGACATTTGAAAGCACTGTTGACTTTAATAGGACTTAAGCACCTGTTCATGGTTAATTGTGTGCTTTCAGGGCTTTTCTTGAAGGAAAAAAATAAAGATGGATAGACTTAGGCATGTGCTTAAAGTTAAGCAGTGCTTAAGTGTTTTGCAAAACTGAGGTCTTGGAATAAAGTTTAATCACTTCAGAAGTCAGAGGGTGGATTTTCCCTTCAGTGTGCCTGGTGTGGAGGAGCAATTTGCTTAAGTGATAAAATGAAGTCATGAGAAACATCTGAAGGAATATTTATTTTATTGGTTTTTTTTAACAGCACCCAACCATGGGTGTCAGCTGTTGAGAACTGAATTGCAAAATGAATTTACAGCCAGATGAAATGAACTGAACCAAAACCTCATCAAATATCAACAGCTCTGGCCCCACAGAATATCACTGGATAATTCTAATTGTACCCTGAAAAGCACCCTTTTTCCATGGGCATAACATTAGAGTTTTCCCTGGCCAGTGCAGGGCTTGAACCCTCCAAGTGATGCAGCAATCCTGCCAGGACAAGCAACAGCCCTTGAGTAGAATGGGAGAGGAGAATTGTTGGTATTTTGTATTTGTGGTTTTTTTTTTTCCCTGTTATCTGACAAAGAACAGCTTTGGTGTAGCAGTAATTGATGGTTCAGAAATGACAGAGCCAGAGGTGTTTTTCAGGCTCTTAACCTGAAATTAGGCAACTAACTTTTGGGTTCACAGTGCTTTGCACTCCATGATAGCTGTCCTGGATGCCTCTCCATTTCCATTCCCTGCCTGGGAGGAGAAGACAAAACTTGTGCTCTCTTTCATTCTCTTTGTTCACATCATAAGTAAAAAATAGTCAAACGAATGTTAATGTCAATTTGGGGAGCAGAATCTTACTTCAAGGTTAGAAAATAGTACCTTGCATTTCCCCTCACCATGTACTGAGCACAGCAGTGTTTATGCTTTCTTATGGTTGACATACTGGAAATAGAACACCATCCAAAAGGAATGATCCTAGCTGTGGTCCCACTATGAGAGTAACTTTCCAAGTTTCACTGTTCTCTTCCAGAAACCAAAAGACAGTGATTTAAACCTTTCTGTTTACAGTGAACCTCAGCACTCTGGTGTCGTGCAGACAGTCTGGGCAGCTGCAAACTGGGCTGCAGGAACAGGGTTGTACTTCGTAAGCAAAGTTGGTGGCTGGTGCAGAGCTGAGGTTGTTGGTCCTGCTCCCATGGCTGGATTGGACATTGGAGATGCTGCAGAGGTGATGGTAGTGCACCATGCCAGGGCCAGTCTGAAAACACGGGTGCCCCAGGGAATGAGCAGATCCTCCACCAGAGCCTTGGTGATGAGTCTTGCCATATTTGGTGATTTTCTCAAAGCCCATTTCCTTCAGTATTGTGATTAAGTGACAATGTCGTCTTTTATGAAAGAAAAAAATAAAAGGGCTTCCAGCCTTTGTGGTTGCAGAGATAAGCTGGGAAGTGTGAGCCCAAAACATTCCCAAATAAGAAGGAAAAAAAATTAGAATCCAGCATGCATTTATAACAACAACAAAAAAAGCCCAAAATAAAAAACAATTAAGCTGTGTTCCTTGCTGAGTGAATTTGAATGATGGAGGTTAGCAGCACTGTCTTGATCACG
Source organism: Psittacus erithacus (assembly GCA_009867235.2). Classification (NCBI taxonomy): domain Eukaryota; kingdom Metazoa; phylum Chordata; class Aves; order Psittaciformes; family Psittacidae; genus Psittacus; species Psittacus erithacus. Next base: position 23,815 of record WYDI02032795.1, read on the forward strand.
GGAAGCGAGGGATGCTCTGTGCAAGTACTCCTGTCTGGGACTCTTTTTGTGATTTAACCCCTCTGCCATGAAACTGTGATAAATTCAATACAGTTTAAGTGGTTCAGGAGGGATTACAGGGCTGTGGCTGGAGGGGTGCATACCACCCCTAGCTGTAAGGGGTTTTACCCTGTCAGAAATCTGATAACCAGAGTGAAGTGTTTCACAAAAGCTGCCAATTCCTGTCCACACTGTATTGCAGATTAATAGGAAAATAGAAAACATGAAAATTCTTTTTTTTTCCTATTTGGCTTATTACAAAATGAAACGCGTTCATATCAGAGAATGGCAAGGAATCCTCACCACTGCAGAAAGCAGAGTGAAAACAAGGTGAGTCAGGTGTTCCAAATAAGAAAATGTCAGGAAGGCTCTACGTCTCCACCGAGCAGCCTGCGCTATAAATTGTGGCAATGCCACCATTGTGACCTGGAGCCTGGGGGAAGAGAATAGTATAAAAATGATAAATCACAGCCACAGTTCCAGATCTTAATCAGACAAAGAAAGCCGGTTCCATTATCAGACAGATTTATAAAATTGCTTACTAATAACGCTATGTCCTTCCTCCAGTTTCTTTTAATAGACATGAGGTAAGACCCCAGATAGCGATCCTGAGGTCACATCTGTCCTGACGTCTGAAGCAACCAGTGCTCTTCCAGCCTGACCTTCTGTGTCATGCAGGCAATAGTCTCCTTACGTTAATGCTTGAACTAGAGTGTTTCTCCAAGGAAAGCAGTGAATCCTGCTGCTGAGTGAGCACAGCATCTGGTGAAGTTTTTTAACCATTATTTTTGGTCGTATTCCTCATTTCAGCATCTCCAGCTTCCAGCCACTGCTCTCATTATGCATCTGCTTACTTCAGCTCCATAATCAGACCACTGTGATCTTTTTTTCTCCCCCTACCCTTTACATAAGCTAAAGAGACTGCTCCCCATGCTTTTCACTATAAAGGCACGCTTTCTGATATGTTAGTCATTTTTATTGCTTTTCTTTTAAATCCTTTCTAAGATTCCACACTCCTTCTCAAAGTGGAGGTGCCAGACCTCATGTCAGTTTTCCAGGAGTGTTTGCATTGGTGCCACCATGGTGTTATCATTGCTGTATCACAGGCAGGTCAGTCTGCTGCTGCCTGTCTTTCAGGGGAGCCCAATTCCTCTGCACCCTCGGTGTCTTCTCTACTCACAACTCCAAGTTCTGTATCTTCTGCATACTGTTCTAAATATTAGTCATGCTTTTCTTCATTATTGATTAAAAAGTCTGTGATAATGCCAGAAAATGATTCTTGTAGTAGTGTTGGGGAATTATAGTTACCTAATGATGATTTCCTATTTGCAGTTGCATTTAAAGTAGCTTTTTATTTGTGTGTATTTTGTATCATTCTATTTAATTCTATTATCAGATAAAATATAATAACTTGCTCGTAAAGTCGTCTCCATAGCAGTCTCTAAAATACCATCCAAGGATTTATGCTGTAATATAAATGCTTAACTATTATCCAGCCAAATCTTTTCAGTAGTTTATTACGTGACTTGAAGTACCTTTGTCAGATAAGCTTATAATCATGTAAGAAAAGATTTCATTTACTTTGATAGAATTTATTATCTTTAAAGACACATCAGTTAGCATTAACTATATTACTTTAATTCCTAAGGAAGAAAACACTGTTGATTAAGAAAATAATAGTAGTGTAATTTGTCTCCTCTGATATCAAATCAATCTGTCTTTACCTGGCTGCTCTGTCTGTTCCACCACAGGTACCAGGACCAGCCTGGGTTTCCTTCAGCCCTCTGAAACTGCCACTTTCTTCTTACAAATCCACATTCCAAATTGTTTGGATAAGAATATGTATAAAAAAATAATCTGGCTTTCATAGCTGCAATTGAATTCCCCTCTAGGTTATTTTGAGATTGGTTCATCATTAAGTATATGTGTGATATGACATTTTTCCTCAAATATTTTGCAGGCGTATCTGAGCACTTCTTGCTTTTGTTCCTTAATTTTGACCATTAACTAGCACCATAATTCAGATCACTTTTGTTCCTACTATAGTTGAGTTTTTCTTGGGTCGTTATTTTCCTCTGGCAAATTTCCATAATTTATAGCTTCAAATTAACATTTATGACTGTTAGCTTCCCTCTTTTCTATTATATTTATATCAGTTCCCACTTCCCCTCTAAGTGACGCTGTTTTATAGGTTTTCTGTTGCGTTTTTTTCCTTTTTTTTTTTCTTTTTCTTTTTTTTTTTTTTAAATTTTCGTGGCAACTGACTTTCTCAGCTACAGAATAAGGACTGGAAACCATCTTGTAAAATGCTAGCTGATCCCAAGTATCATTCCCATACTTGTATTTAATTTCTTCTTTTCCACTGATAGGTTTGATAATTGTTTTCAGCTTTGTAAAACCATCCCTGTAAAAACGTCCCATTAAGTGTGTTAACTGGCAAGACTTTCATTCTTATTACACATAATTAATGTAATTAATGTGGTTTCATGAGAACTGGGTATCATCAGCATACTGCTGTAATCCAGGTCTCTGTATTTATCATCACAGTGTGTGAATCCCCGTTGGAATTGCATTTTCTTGCTCCCCTCTCTTAGTTTCTAAATAAATTGGGGTCTTTCTGAATGCATATTTTGTTGCTGAGGCACACGTAGTCAGTCACAGTAAGGCCATGTACTTCTACCAGCTCTGTATTTGTTTACACAAAACCACCTCTACAGAAAGATGAGTGTGTTGGGAGATGTCCCTGCATCATCCCTTTCCTCAGGGGAAAGAAAGCTGATGGGGGGAAATTCGTGCCCTGCGCTGTGAAGCATGCTATGCAGACACCTGTATATAATGTGAAGCTAAGGAGGGGAAATAATAGGGAAACCATTTCTGTTATCATTTTCATTTGGCTCATCCTTATCGTCACATTTCAGTGTGACAGGTACAGAAATAATGTGTGAAAGTCTCCTTATACGGTGCATTTTGAAAGGCTGCTCCTGTGTTCAAGTAGTCGATCTGAAACAGGCATAAGATAAGGATTTGAACTAGTGTGTTTGTCTCTGTGTGTACAATTGTATGCTTATATCGATAGAAAATTAAATTCTGTGGTAGTGCCAAATACATTTGAGTGGACTGGGAAAGAATCTTGGGAAGATGCTGGGTTTTTTTGCTATGATATTTTCTGGTAATTAAACAGTTCTCTGTTTTATAATAGTTAATGAAAATGAGAGTGGTTGGAAGGGTTATTTCTGTCTGTTGTTATTAGAGTCTCCAGATTTGCTGACCCTGAATAATTAAATGTTTTTGATCACTCTGTTTATATTACCTAGAACTGAAGTAATTCTGATCTTTCAGCAAACTTGAAGCACAGCATGAAACATACTGAAAGGCGCCAAAAGATGAAACATTTCAGTTTTGTAGTTCACATCTGTCTGTTCTGAGACCAGGAGACCATTATAATACACTTAAAGCACTTAAAAGCTCCTCAAGGTTGAAAGCCCCGATTAGGGCAGTATCTGTTCATGTGTGGGAGTCCTGTCTGCACCAAACCTGGGAGCCAGTAGTCCTCGAGTTCATTTTCTATGGGAAAAGATGTTAATAATGTTGGTGGTGGGGTAAAAATAAGAGGAAAATGTAATCAAGGAGACCCTGACACTGCAATGAAAATAGCAATGTACACATCCATCAGTTTGTACTGTTTTTACAGAGAGTATAAAATATTTAAACTGAAGCCATTAATCATCCTGCTCCTCCGTTCTAATCCATGGGAACCACAGGAGGTCACCAAATATGCATTTAATATAAAAGAATGAAAAATATTGGAGGGAGAAGTAGTGTAGTCTAAGAGCTAGAAATGTTAAGGTCAAAAAGATTTCAAGCTGAAATTTTGCTAAAAATGAAAATATTTTCAAAATGTTCTGTTGGAAAATCATTACATTTTGGGCCACAATTCAAACCATATTTAGCATTAGCTAATAAAAAATGCCTAAGATGTAAATTGGTTTTATTTCTTGATTATTTTTTTTTAGGATACTCCTGGATAGGAGCATTCTTTATTTTGTTTATTTTGATAAAATCCCTACATTGCTCACAGAAAGAATGGTGTCTAGCAGAAGCCATTGCCAGGTTCACATTCCGTGTTTCCATCAGGTAATTTGGTGGATGTTTTAAACCCTCACACTGTTGTGTTTTGTGCCATAGGCTGATGTTATACCCCCCCATTTCAATACCTAAATGTGAGAGTGGTGTGAGAGGGAATGCCTTTCCCAACCTTCAGAAGACATTTTGTGTGTTGGTGTAGAGAGGAAAGCCACTGTGGCTAAGCTGCGTCTCTATGATTTATCTAGAGTGAGGAAAAGCTGAGAGAGCATGGTTTGTTCAGCCTTGAGGAAAAAAGGCTCAGGGGAGACCTTATCACCATATTCCAGTATTTAAAGGGTGGCTATGAAGAAGATGGAGACCCTTTTTGCAAAGAGTCATATGGAAAAGAAGAGGGTTAATGGGTGCAAGTTGCTCCTGGGGAGATACTGACTGGAGACAAAAGGAAAAATTTTCACTATGAGAACAATCAGCCATTGGAGCAATCTCCCCAGGGAAATAGTGGATTCCCTAACATTGGACACTTTTAAGATATGACTGGACAGGATGCTGGGACATCTAGTTTAGGTCATGCTTTGCCTAAAAAGGTTGGACCAGATGATCCGTGAGGTCCCTTCCAACCTGCGATTCTATAACTCTATGGAGCCTGGCTATTTCTTTCTTCATTTACAGGTACTGTGATGGTGCCTTGAAGTCAGGGCTCACTGTGCTAGGAGGAAAAACCTCAGTGCAGGGAGGGAAGGGATTGCAGAAGCAGACTAGCTGCTCAGACAAATACTAGAAGGAGCAAATATTTCCATTATCCAGGTGCAGTATCCTACGTCTGCTGTAAGTGCTAACGAAAGCCAGCATGCAAAGCAAGAGCACAGAGCTATGCCTTATGCTGCCCAGGAATGCAGGGACAGACAGCAACACATGGCAGAACTGATTCCAAAGCTGCATTCAGCATTGGCACAATACAGCCACTGTAGAAGAAGACATTAGGAACAAAAAAAACTCAACAAACTTGAAGCTTCAAGAACAGGCTGCCAGAATTATTAAGAAAAACATCAAAATGATGCCATTAAAAACAGATGGGGATTCTATAAAGTATTGAAAAGAAAATGTTTAATTATGGGCCTTATGCAAAACCCATCAATGTTGGATTAATATTATAGTGCTGTTGCTGTAGTGGGTTTAAGTAGTCCGTGGTGGAACATTAATCTTTCACTCCTTTAAAAATAATGTTTTCCTTTTGTTGATGACAAATTCCATCTCTTCACCGTTGAAATCAAATATCCAGATTAATAGCATCTAACATAATGAAATCAAAAAGCACAGGTAATATGGATTAGTTTAGAAAACAACAACAACAAAGGGAAAAAAAAGACCCAAGGGGAAAAAAACTTCACTGGATGAGTGCTTTTGTCAACATCACTGTATTTTTTCCCTGTTGTTAAAGGATGAGGGAGCAGTTTCTGTTCATAGGTATCCTTGTCTTTCTGGGATATCGTGTTGTGGCTGTATATCTGCAGTATTTGTATAAGTGCATCAATGCTTTACAATTTTATGGAGTAGGGAAGTCTCTTCTGTTTTGAGTTTCTGGAAGATTGCCCATGGCTGTGCAGTCTTGAGCACCTCTGGCAAAAAGTGCTGCCATGAATCTGCATCTCCCAGTTCAGCTGGCTGGAATAGCTAGAAAGAGTTTCTTGATTTAATAAACATATCTGAAGTGTGGAGTTGTTGGTGCAGAGAGGGTTAGTTTGGGAAAGCTGGGCTGTAGGGCTGCTTGTTCCACCTCCCGTCCTCATGGCATTGCACTGTTCCCTCCTTCTGTGAGGGCTTTGGGCTGCCTCAGGAGGTGCCCTGCCCTCATGGGCTGGCCACTGCCCAGCATTCCTTATCACTGCGGGATCTGTACCACCTGCCTGCATGGAGAGATTTGTACTCCAGGCCAGGAGTTTCAAGCTATCTCCTTCTGCATCAACCAGGTTGAGCACTGGAGGAGATGGCACATTTTTTTCATATGCGTCACGATGCTTTTGAATTTGTCCCCAGTGGGGTTGGGCACAGGTGTGAGATGCTGCTTTGGATAGGAATGGGAGAAAAATCCAAAGTAAAACCTTTTCTCTCTAGGTTCTGTCATCCTGGTGCCTGAACTTGGACGTCTTAGGTAAATAAAGCAAGGAGATTTTGTTCCTCTGCTTATCCTCATCACCTGTTCTCTCTTTAGGGCTGAGTTGTGGCACTTGGTACATTAACCCATGTGCTGGGATTCACTGCCCTGGCCCTCCATCACATGTCTTTCCAATGTTTGCAGCTAGCTCTTTGTGCACAAAGCTCTACCTGTGCTGTTTAGTGCTCACCTGCTTTTCTGCAATTAACTGTGGGATCAAAAACCTGTATGCTGTCTTCACTTAATACAACAGGAACAATTTCCCTTCTTCCCTTCCTACCCACCAAAAAAAAAAAAAAAAAAAAAAAAAAAGAGAGTCTGTGTTATATTGAATCACCAGGTACACCAAAAGCAGGTTCTTATTTTAGCAAAAATACCAATGCTGACTGCCAAGGTAGATTTAAGGTATTCATTACAAAATATTTTGTCCTGGGCTTTAAGAATAATGCACTTTCACTACAAAGAAATGGTTATTCTGAACATTGGACTTTTTTTTAGTTATTTACAATAGGTTTCAAGATTTAGAATTACTGTGAAAGATTTACTTATATTGCAGTTCATGTAAAATTTAAAATCAATAAAGTAAATAAATTTAGCTTGTCTGCCTGAATCGATTTCCTCCTATACTAACACAGCCCTGTAATACTGTACTTTCTTATCTCCGATGTCATCCTCTAGTGATAGTTTCAGGGTTGCAATTCTGCTATTTTATCATGTCCTTTGCAACACAGGGTGCCCCTGAGTCGGCTGCGACTTTATTATTTCAAACCTGGGTTATGAATGTCGCCTCCCCCCGAATGGGGAGCTGCCAGCTGCTGGGAGCCAGGCTCCCTCCCGCTGGAGCAACCCCATGCTCTCAAAGCCAGTGGATGAAGAAAGGGAAATAGTGCTGCCAAAAATAAGGGCAAGTATCTGGGCTCTGACATGACAGAGACATGCATGGAAAAGAGGTGAGAGGTCCTTTGGCAGGGCATCTTTATCAGAGGGAGAAAGGATTACCCCTTGCTTTTCCCAGTTTTTCCAAAGAAGTCAATCCATGGCTTGGGAACAAGCAGCTAAAAACCAAATGTGCTCATCCAGCTGTTGAATTTGTCTTCTAACTTTTTTTTTTTAACATGGATATCTCCGTCAGAGGTGCTTTGTAAATGGTCGTAGATGAAGTCGAGGACTGGCTTCTGAGCAGGATACAGGGCTGTGGCAGTGAACAACCTTCAGCCCATGTGTAGGTGGCCTGGTTCCCAGAGACCCATAGCTGCTTTGGAGAGCACCTTTTATCTTCCACCTGAGGTAGCACCTTCTAGTGGTGAAACTGGAGCAGGCTATGACTGTAGTGAGGTTACATCAACCAACCCGCATTTCAAATGTGCTAGAACATGGAAAGTGGGGGAAAGCACAAAGGAAGTTTTCTGCAGTGGTGGGTTGTTGTGTTTAATCTTTATTTTGTGACCCAAATGAAAATGCTACCCCAAAATATATTTGAGGGCTACCAGTATCCTTTGGTGCAAAAATAAATCCTTTAGTTGTTCCCAGTCTGTAATGTGAAATTGCATTCTTGATGTTTTCTGGATCTATGAGTGCTTTTTTGCATTGGCAACTTCGGCTTTCTGATTAAAAAGGCGTTATCTGTTGCCAAATGGAGGACAGTTGTTTTAATTTACAAGTTTGATGACTTAAGGTTTAGTCTTGTTCTGAATTGGAACAACCCAAAATTTTGCCAACAAGTTTGTAAAATTAAATTCCGTGACGATGACAGCATCTGCACCTGAGTACAGTTTTCAGTTCAATCTGTCTTTCTGATTAGAAATAACTAGGGGTTCATGGATTTCAGAGACTCTTACCTAAAAAAGCTGTCAAAACTCTGATACATATTTGAATGATGCCCTGGCATGGAAGAAACTCCATGCCAAAGGAAAACAGTCAGAAATATCGCAGCTAGCTCCAGGTTTAATCCTTTGCAGCCTTATTAGTGTTCCCCGTGGAAGCCCAGATGATAACATAAGCTGTGGACCTTGCAATGCTGTCAGGAACTTGCCCAGCGGACTAGGCACAGCTGTACCATTCAGAGGATTTGGAGGAAAACAACCCTTACAACAATAATAATTTAAAACTGATAGACTTTAAAAATATTGGATTTACTGATGAAAAAAGGAAACACATAAATACAAATGCTTTGATTCTGGGTCTGGCAAAAGAGTAGCTGTTTTTATAGCCAAGCAAACACTTTTAAGGCAGTACTCTGGTTTCACGTGAAGTGAGATGTTCATTTTTTATTACTTGCAAATGAAAAGAAAATATCAATCCCGTCTGTCAGTGTTGCTGTCCAGTTTAAGATGGAGCACCCTTCCGGAAGCTGTGAGGAAGATGTCTATAAAATGTTTGGTAGACTTTAAAGGAAAAAGAAAAAAGGAGAACAGAAAACGGGATAAAAGGAGAGCATAGCAATATAACAACAACAATAATAACAAGCAGATCTCTTTCTGGTTTAAGTTATGATAAATTCAAGTGAAACCAGTAATGTTGTGCTGTATTTATACCAGTACAGCAGCTAAAGGTTTACATACATCCAAAGCTCATGAATTCAAGCAACTAACAAGCTATGTAATCAGTTCTATTTGTTTTCTGACTCATGTCTGGTACATGGAGGCAAAGAGGCTCCAGTTAGAGGAGCAGAGTTGTCCTTCAGACCGGAGCTGATGGTGAACTCGAAGCGTTAAGTTACAGAAAGTTGCAGGATTGCTGTTTCAGCTCTGTAGCTGCTGGCAGCTTCTGCAGGTGATTTTGAGCATGGTGTTATTCTAGGCCAAATACAATTCATATATCGTGTTGGTCAGCTGTACAGAAAACAAGATGTGCTGGATTGAGTATGTGCATTAATGCCTGCGTTTTCCCAGAGGCAGAGCTGTACAAGTCCTGAGGCTGTTTCTCACTTGAAAACTTGGCCAACTTGTAGGGATTTGGGCTAATTAAGATGATGTTAAACACAGCTCTGCACTAACAGCAGCTGACTGGCGTGTTGTCTGGAACAAGAAGCCTATAGAGGCTGACTCTCACAAAGCACAGAAAGGAAGAGACTGTTGTTTTATTAACTGCAAAACCATGTTTGATTGCGTAGCGATGCTTTCATGGAGCAAAGTGGCCTAATTTTCTGGGAAGGTGGAGTGAGTGCCCACAGAGAGCACTGAAGGTTATCCCCAGGCTTTCACTGACCCTGCTTTTTTCATAAATAGAGTTATGTTGTCAGAAATATGCAGTAATGGCTAGTCTCCTAAGCAGCTGTGGATAGGCTTAACAAGTGCTTAGTTTTAAAACTATTAAGCATCAAGTCAAGAGACTTGCTGTCCTGCTCTGCATTGTTGAAAATCAGACTGCTTCGTCTGGCGCCGAGATAAGAGGAAAGAAAATGTCTTTAGTCACCCATTTAGAAATGGTTCAGAAATGCTAGCTCAAACTTTTGAGATAATTTTCCTCTCTACTTTGCCTATTTAGTAATAGATAATTAATGCCACATAGTGCCATTTGTAATTCTGTTATCTACTGATATATCACTGAGGGCATAAGCTGTGTCCCTGCATAGGGTGACAGGTTTATCTCCGCACCCAAGAAGTTGTGATGCTCTGCTGCTCTGCGGGAAAAGCTCAATCCATGCAAAGCAGAAATGATTAGGACCAGCCGGGAAGATTTCTGAGCATACATAATTAGCAGTGAATTTGCAGACTTTATTTAAATATTCAACTTTTCTACACTTAGATTGTCAAATATTTTAAGCTTATCCACCAAGTCATCCCTTCCACTCCTCTTTTTAGTTTTGTAGAATTTTATTTTGAATTTCCTTTTCCTGAATGTGATCATTTGGATTAGTAAGTGTGAGTGTACTGATTGAGTTGGACTGCATTTCAGTAGTATTCAGTCCCTAGCTCTGGACCTTTTTAAGTGAGGTACCAAATTTTTACCATAAATTGTTAGCAATTGGTGGGAGATAAGAGATACCAAAACAGATACCCATTTGTCCTTGGTCTTGCCATTTATTTATAGAATTAAATGCTTAAATTGTTTCTGTTTAAGTAGGTTTCTTTTGGTAACTGAGGGCAGGTTCAAAACTGCAATATGGTCCCAAAGAATTCATGGCCATGGCTCTGTGCTGGTAGTGGTAAGTTTTGCCATTATCTTGTGTTTAAATTTTTTTCACCAAGAACAATCAAATCTGACCCCCAAATCAAAAGTTGTTGTTGTTGTTGTGGGTTTTTTTTTCGTTTGTTTCCCCCCCCCACCCCCCCCCAAAATAATGAAAACGGGTAAGGCCCTGTTCTCCCTTGGGCAGGCAGAGAGCACTTTCATCAGAGATGTTCTCCTGTTCAGACAGAGGATGCTGGGCTGGTTCCCTGAAGCTTGGTGCCTTTACTCAGCCACTGAAACAGTAACTTCTGTCCGTTGTTTCACAGAGTTCATGAGTGTAATGCTGCAGAAATACGAAGCTATGATGGCAGTCACCATTTATTGACTACCATTATGTGGTTAATCCAGTATTTCCTCTGAGTGGGTAATATGATAACAGAAGGGGATTTTAATTTTAATGGCTATTAACGTGTGATCCTGTGCACTTTGGGGTGCATTAATTAGGATGTGAGAATAACTGAAAACAGATAAAGGGATGGGTCAGGCTGACAAGCTCTTACATTGTTAACTTTGTAATATCAGTATTGATATTGATCCAGCTGCTGGACTCCTGTACACACTCCTTGTTATAGACAAAATTGGATTCATGTCTGTGCTCATCTTTCTCCAGATAGAGAAAGAAGGTCCTGGAGGAGGGATGTGATGTCAAATGGGCAACCCTGGTTCATAGAGATGCCTGGTTTCCTTACTCCCATATGCACAGACTGAGCTTTAAATGTCAAATACTCCCAGTGTTTTACCCTTTGGGTCTTATCCACACTGAACATTGAGAAGCTGCAGTGAACAAAGTATTTGTGCAAATTGTGAAAATGTAAGGTAAGATTCTAGCCTTGGTTAATATAGTTACGTACCTAGAAAGCTATTAAGCTTCCCACAAAAAAGTCTTTCTTCCTGGCACCAAAGAGAGCATGAAAGCCCATGTCCATAATACAAGGACAATATGAGAGAGTAAAGCATGGGGACATATGAATTTGGGGCAAGCTTGGCTTGCCCAATCTCAGCCCTTGTTTCCCTGTGGCTGGAAGAGACCTGAAGGTTGTCCTCATCCCTGCACATGCTCTGGGAAGCAGGATGCATGGTCTTGGTGATCTCTCTGGGCAAAATGGAAGAATTTATTTTCTGAGCAGCAGTTTCTGCTCTTATAACAGAGTTTGAGAAAGAAAATACATTTAGAAGTTGTTTTTTTTTTTTTAATTATTATTTCAATCAATTTATTGGTGAGCTCCAGCTGCTGCCATTTCAGGTTGATGATGGCTGTTTTCTGCCCTCCCTTTGTATGTATACGTGTAAGTCCTGCGTGATTCTGGGTGTGATCACATGCCTCAGTGTTGCTAAGTTCTTCTTGGGCCAAGGGGCTGGAGTTTAGGTATTTCACATGGCCCCAGTGAACGTTTTTCTGCGCTATCTCCAAAATCAGCCCCACACCGCCTACTCCTTCTCGTTTATCAGCCAGAGAACACAGACAGATAACATCCTCGTGACGTGGCCCTGACCTTTGTCAACCTTTGTTAAGGCTCCATCTGAAGTCCGTCCGAGTGTTTGTAAACAGGATGTAATTAAGGCTGGGAACTGACAGCGCCTGATGGGAGGACAATGCGGAGCTGGCGGGACCCGGGCTGTCAGATGTCCGCCCGCATTGTGCTGCCGGTGCCGTCGTGGTAATTGGTGTCCTCTGGCTGAAGGAAGTGCACTCAACTCGGATTAATCTGCAGCAGTGCGGAGGCCATCCCCGTGAGCGCAAGTGTTTCCTCCGATAAACCCCTCCGGCCCCTCGGAGCGGGGTGGAGGGAGCTGGGAGAAAGCTGTGAGAATTGAGACAGTGGTGACAGGTGCCCACCAAAAACTGGGAACAGGAAAGGTGTGTGTGGAGAGAAAAGCTGGCAAAGACAAAACGTCTTCACAACTCGCCTCATCGGCTGTGTGAGTGGGAGAGGTCGCAAGCTTATCGCGTTTTGGGGCAGCTGGGGCGAGTTCAGGAAGATGAGCATGCAGAAGGGTTGTGGATAAATGCCGTGTGTGGGGCAGGCAGGGCTGGCTGGGAGTTGCAGAAGCAGGCTCCTGCAGCAGAGTTAGAGCAACAGTTTAATCCCAGGTTTGACCCTGGGCAAAGTTTAAAATACATATGAATTTATATACATATGTATACATGTATATGCATAAACGGTACGTGTATGCACACATATATGAAAACTAAACCTCATAACTGAAACAAAGATATTTTTATTGGTTTTTTTAATTATTATTTTTTAATAACGTGGTCAGGATTCATAGCTCATTTTTTAGCCCTTAACTGGTGCATAAATAACTGAGAGTAGAACTCACTGAAAGTAAGGCTGAAACTGAGTACCCAGTTTTGTTTGCCCACTGGTCGGTTATCCATGAATGAGGAAGAAGTTTGACTTTAAAGTGTTTTTATTTTTCATTACTTAAACCACGCATGTTTCCAAGTATATACCTTGTATTTTCAATTTTTACAGATGTTTGTCCATTTTTACCTTAGATAAATATTTGTGGATGACCCTGATTTAAGAAAATGTATAGCATTCTTGTTTTTTTGGTCTACATGTGCTTGAAAACATTCTGGTATGTTTTTCTTGTAGGTTTTAAATTAGCTAAAGGACTGTACTGACCACACTAATACTTCAGATTTATTCCCTTAGAATTTCATGCAACACACTGGATTCCATATTCATTAGGATTTTCAAAATTGCCATTTTTATATGAGAAATAAAAAAATGCCCATGAACATGAATCAGTGAATATATGAAAAAGCATATGACAAGATCTGCCTTAGATATATAGAGCAGATGCTTTGGAAATTCAAATAACTCTGTGGCAGTTTCCCAAGATAACATCCTTCACAACATCCAAGCACAAAACTTTCATTTAAACCCTGTAATTTAGGGCTTGAGGGGCCAGATCATGCTGCTTTTGAAACTGATAGTCAAATTCTTGTTCTACTTTGCTCCAAGGAGCAATGAACAATAGTAGGGGGATTCCTGGTACCTCCAGCCCAAGGTCTCTTCTCTGTTGGGAGGAAGATGAGAAGGTGGACACTGTGTTGGGAGTGGCTGTACATCCAAGCAACAGCAACTTTTAGGGGAACTAGGAGAAAAAAAGGGCTCTGGTAACATTTTCCCTCATTTTTTTGGTCTGTCCAAGAAGGAAGCCTAAAAAATAAAAGAAATACTAACTAGAAATCTACCTGTTCTCTGGGGAAAGAAGTGATTCCCAGCAGGCTACAGAGACTAAAAAAATGAGTGAATAGATGTATATTTCCCTGAGTGTGTATGTAAGGAGACATGTGATTTTTTTTTTTTCCCCACAATATGAGAAGGAAAACAGAATAATATTCTTTCTTTGGCAGCCTGGAGAGTCACAGTTTACTCAGCTTAGACATATGTCTCTAAGTTCAACCTTAAGTTGACCAGTAATCCAAAGGTGCTTATAGCTGCAGATAGTGACATTTATTTCCAGATGTTAATGGGAATAAGGTAGAAAAGAACAATAACGCCTGGAGCCCATTGAATGGAAATACCTTTTTTTCCTGTATTAGATTGTACATAGTTGTCAGACATCCATATCCCAGTGCTAGTAAGACAGGCAGGGAGCTTGGTGGTGTTAGAAGGTTTGCCAGGTTTGGTTTTATGTACATGTGTGTCTTGTCTGCAGAGCACAATATGAAGCAGAGCCCTTCACTCAATGGAAGCAAATAAATACAAGAAAGCAAAGGGCTAAGTACAGCGCCTCTGGGAGTAGAATAGGGCAGGAGAGAATGGGAGGATGGACGAAAGCTGCTGAGAGATACAAACTGGCTCAGGGCTAGAGAGAGATGAGGCAAACCAGGGCAAAACGGTTCCACTTAACCTACGTAACCTGCTTAACTAAATAAACCTTTGCTGCAACATACAGTGGGGTTTCCCTTAAAGATGTCTGTCATTAGATGAAAGAGTTAAAGACAGAAAGCTCTGAAAGAATTAACTCTGAAGTTTGAATTTATTTTTGGCATGTAAATACAACTGCTAAAGGAAGAAGGAATAAAATACCCAGCACAGTGAATGTAGTTTTTGGGGGAGGAGGTTGTGTTGGGTTTTGATTTTGGTAGCTAAATCATTTTCTTTTTAAATGAAATTCTGTTTGACTGCATGAAATATGAACAGTAATTAAATGCACAGTCTGTGGGCCTTCCATACTTTAAAGCATTTTCCTAAAAAAAAAAACCCAACATGACTGCTCACCTCAGACAGGCCAATTACCCAAGAATGATGGAGTCAAGAGGAAAGTAGCTAAATTTCTTTACTTGAATGATCACAACCACAAGCCAGTGATTAGTCCCTGCAGCACCAGCGGGAATGTGGTGGGGACACTCACATTGGAAGACTTCAAATAGTCATTTCCTTGGTTAAAATAAAATCTGACTGCACTAAATAGACAGTTTTTAATCTCAATTGGACATCTGAAGATTTCTCAAGCTGTTGTTGGCGGCGGCAGAAACAAATTTTTCTGCTTTGTTGATTAAACCAGTGGTCTCCACCATTGCTTATCGGCCTGCGACGAGCTGTTCTTTTTAATTAAAAGTGAGCCACCACGAGAGAGCAATTAACAGCTAGTAATTACTGTGCTCTTCAGAACTGCAACATTTTGCCTTTCATTCCAATTATATAATGGACAAGTGGCTTTTTGATCTTCAAATTAGTGAGCTCTTGTACTATTTGTTTTGAGGCAGATTTGGAAGGTTAATGATGGCCTGTGGTGGCACTCTTTCCACTGACTGATATAAGACAAGAAAAAAAGGGGAAGGAAACAGGAATAGTCTATCAAGAACTGCAAATGCTGCCTTCATGATAATGAACTGGAGAAACACAGGCAACTTAATATGCAGGTTATTTAATGT
The DNA here is from genome assembly GCA_009867235.2 of Psittacus erithacus. Taxonomy (NCBI): domain Eukaryota; kingdom Metazoa; phylum Chordata; class Aves; order Psittaciformes; family Psittacidae; genus Psittacus; species Psittacus erithacus. The sequence continues at coordinate 39,159 of WYDI02032795.1, forward strand.
GAAGTAAATAAGTGCTCGTTTGGTGCTGGCCCATGCTACAGGTTTATTTTTTCCAGTTTTTTTTTTTTTTTAGGAAAGTTTAATTGAGCATTTCAATATAGATTCTTTAGAGAGTGACACATAACATTTAACCATTTGATACTTAATTGTGTTTGCCTTTGATTGTGGCACCTATAGTTAAATGTTGTACAACATTACTGAGGCATTGAACTGTCCCTTAGGACACATGATGCATTGACTTTGTCTAAAATCTTTTAAGTAATAAGTCTTAATATATTTAATGGCCGCTGTGCCCTTTGAGTACAAAGCCCCCTTACTTCACAAACAGTTGTCTAATTTTAATTAATATTGATTTGCATCTCTTAAATAGAAACTATAATTATTGCTGTTGCATATGGCTCTATAATAATCCTAGAGGATAGACATGTTGAATATCTTGTGTATATAGGAGTGTGTGTTTTAAAGAAAAGATCAATAATACTGTTATTAGGGCAGATCTCTGCTCTTTTGATTTGGGCTGCTGCAGTCAACTAAGTGGTGCTGTGCTGACTTACAGCAGTTATGGTCTTTGCAGTTGATTTTTTTAAGCTGTTGCTCTGGTGTTGCTTTTTGGCGTACGAATACAGACAAGGTTTGCTCTAGTCTCAGCTACCCTGATTTTTTTTTTTTTTTTTAAAAGTCAGCAGCTGTAGTACTTTGATACCTCCTGAGTAGATTAAGAATTTGGCACTTTAGTTTTGCTCTGCCAATCTGGATTATGCGTGTCTGTACAACTTAGCAAAAGCATGGACCCCATTTAACAGACAAATTACAGACATTGTGAAAAAAGTAGGTATCTTCAGTGTGATGAATAGAACATAAAACTCATTCTATGGTTAGCTGAAACAAGATGATCTGGATTTAAATTTCTTCACATCCATTGATTTAGCTATTCCTACACTAAACACCAAGTTACCATTTCCTGGTAGCTGTCTGTAATCTAATTTGTCACCTGCACAATACCACTGATTTGATATAGTTCTGTGTCTAAAAACATCCTGTGGGGGATTCAATAAAATGTAGGTAAAAGGAACTGATAAAATCATTAAGATGATTGCTGTGGCTTGATCTTGGACATTTGTAATATCTAATTCAGTATAAATATGGACTTGACTGTGGTCATTTGTACATAAGCTCACAAGGAAAAGGCGGATATATTAAATGCTGCCAGATCAGGATGTCACTCAGCGTGCACAGATATAATTGCATACGCAGGGTACAAGGCAATGGAAAACCAAACCTGAAACACCAGTGTGCATAGCTACAATGTTAAGTAGGAATAAATAGGTTAAAGATTTCATCATTGGCAGTGCTGCACTTCACAGTAGTGAAAGGCTCTGAGGATTTCTGAATTGTGGCTATTAGTGTCAGAGCTATTTGTTTTGTAAAACCAGGTGATGCTTTCCAGGCCTTTGCCTCACTTATGCATTGCCCCTGGATCCCCAGCCTGACTTCAGCCTAGCTTATCCTGATGGATATTGGCATAAGAGGAGAATACAGGCATTTACTTCAACTGTTACAAACTCTTCAACATGTATCTACATTCTGGAATCTGAAAGTGAGCCACGGCAGCAGCACTTGCTGTGCGGTTCACCTCCTTAAACAATATATTTTCTTGATCTGCGCACATATGGTAACTGCCATTAATGGGAGTTACACATGCTGGGTAAAAGGAGACTCAACCTTTCCTACGGTTTTACTAGTGAAATACTGGGAATGGGATGATGGCAGCCAACTAGATTGTGAGGGCTCTTGTCAGAAATATGATTAGGAATTTGTTTCCATGTAGCTCATACAGTAACAGACATGAACCTTGAGCCAGAGACGAATACTAGTTAGTATCTAGAGAAGGCAAAGTGTTCTCTGAGATGTTTAAATGAGAATTCCAGAGCAAGATGAGAATTGGTCTCTGAGGGAATAACATTTTCTTTTACTTCATAGCTGTGGATAAAAATTCCAAATAGATCATCAGTATGTATATTAAGGGGAGATCACATTCCTGTGATACTGTTGGAAAATTCAGTAGCAATGTATTTTTCATGTTTTGATTTTTTTTTTCTCCCTGCAAATTTTTTCTTGGATTTTTGCCATGTAATGCAATAAAATGCACCCATGAGATACAGGAGATTTAAAGTCTGTTGGTGTTCATTACATTACACAGAGTCATACAGAATTTAAGGTCCTATATGTTAGTCTGCTTCTGAATGAACACAGGCAAGTACATCCAAGGTAGAAGAAGAAAACCCTGGATGCCTCTGCTGTAGCTGGAAATATGAGAATAACTCTTCTGGTTGTGTATTTATTTTGGAGTCTCAGAAAAACCCAGTAGTAGCAGTGCTGCTTTATGTGAGGCCTGGAGTGAAAGAATATATATATATTCTCCAAAAAAAAGGTGTGATCAATTTAACTTTCATCTTTTTTGCCTTGTCCTATGTTACTATCACATTTCATAGACTGAACAGGACAAGGCTTCACGAGGGGCTTGAAGGAAATTGAGGAACAAATCATTATATTGCGAAAGAATAAAGTAATATGATTTTAAATTATGAATTGCAATCTGTAGATTTTAGTGAGAAGAGCTGTACTTGAGTTCAGCTGGCCTGTTCTCCTGTGCAAATTTTTGCCTTAATTTTCTCTAGAGCTTTGTCAGGTTCTATTTGCAAGAGCCACGCAGCTCTCCTTCTCATAGCCATCCTGCTCAGATATGGCAATACCTGGGTTAAGCCTGACATTTCTCAGTACAAAGATATTTAAAAATTGTTTGCAGAGATAACTGAAAAATGGCAATGTTGTTCCTTCAAGAATCTAATTTTATTCTTGATAGAAACCAAGGAATTTTCTTCCAATGTTTTTGAAAAGTTCAGTCTCTCAAAAGAAAATGAAAAATTATCTTTAAAAACCTGTAGTATCCTTTACATGCTTTGTGATCCACATTGATTTTTGATAGATGTGTAAAAAAATATTTGCAAAGATCTTCCAGGTAGGTTTCGAGCACTACCTTTGGCAAAATTCTTGGTTTGTATCCTTTCTTTAGAAATCCAACCCTGTATTACTAAATATTTTTTTTTATTGTATTTTTGCTTTAATTTACTTCAGGTTTTGAACATTCTCCCCATAATGAGGTTCCTCCAACCCTCTCTCTGTTATGGGTGTCATGTAAAGGGGGGGGGGGGGCCTTCATAGTCCATACTGAAAAACCTGTAATGGATTGCTTTTTCTGGATGGAGCTAATAGTTAATAATCCCCACTTAATACTTCTGCCTTGTGGATGTCTCTCCTCCAGTGAGCACCATGTGCTAATCTCTTGTTCTTCCAGTGTATGCATCCATGCTTAATGTGGGGAAACAGGCTTAAACCTGTTAAACTCATGTTAAGTGCTCAGAGTTGCTTTTCCAGCTGTCAGCATCCGAAGGTGGGAAGTGCATCCTGAAGCCTTCCCAATGCCAGTGGTGATGTAGAGTGTGACCAAGCATGAGGCATTTTGCTGCATTTAGCTGCATATTTTAAGACTGGAGCTCTGGCTCTCAAAGTTACCTTCTAATGCCATCTCTCCTGGCAGATTGCTTCAAATGTGCCCCAGAACATGGAGGGGAACACAAGGTGAAAGGGAGCATGGCCTCCTCTGCTAGATCTGGGATGCTTGAAAAGTTTCTTTTATCTCTGTGAGAAAAAAGTCTGAGATAAATCAGTTCCCAGCTTTGGGAGTCTTCACTTTTAGCCAACTCAGACACTATATTCTCAACCAAGGTTGTCTTTGGAGCTGGCTGGTGAAAAAAAGTGATGCCAGTCTATTTTAGGAGCATAGAAATGTTTGATGGAGGATGTTTGTGCTGTGTCCCCATAGCCTTGTTTTCTGTTAGGGGCAGCAGAAGGCTAAAGGAGCCTATCTGTTTAGAAAATCATGTATTTGGTAAGCTGCAGGAACTACCTGTACTAATTGTCCAGGGAGCTGCTGAGTGTCATTCCAGGGCATGGAGAATGGAGACCACACAGTGGACTGTAAATAAATTGACTTTTTGTATAATGGCATCTGTTTTTTGCAAGTTTGAATTTTATCCAGCATGGGGGCTTTTAAAGCATGCTTTACTTTTGTAGCGTACTCCTTTACCTTTCTCTCTACGAAGTAGAAATAATACCCTGGTTGCCCAGCCCCTTTTCCACTAAGTTAAGAGGCTTTTTTGTTTGCATGCTGATCACTTTATTTTGCATTGTTTTAGGGAATTTAATGCACATTCCTAGGAAAATACTCTTTTTCCAATAGAGGGAGTGTTAGTGCCAGGCAATGCTCTTCTTTCTCACTCACTTTGCATCTTGTAAACCTTCCTATAAGCAATTGAAGTGTGTGTTAGTGGTTTGGTGTTATTTGGGCTTAGTTTGCTTCCCGCTCTGCATTAGCTAACTGACTTCTTTGAACTAAGGGACACAGAAAAAGATCAATCTGTTCACAACAGCAGAGTGAGTTGAAAGTTGGTCCTCCCAGAAACCTGCTTCCAGGTGGTAGGACTGTGTCCTTCTTCCTGTCGCCCTTCGTATTTACTTGCCTAATCTCTTGCAGACAAAAAAGTAATATTGGCATCCAGAAGCTCTTAAAAAAAAAGTAAAAAATACGGAAAAGAGTTCAAACCTCTAATCCCCATCACCTCCCACTGAGATGGGGCAGGGAGGAGGAGTGCAGCCTGGCTCTTTTAACAAAACTGATCTAAGCCCCTTGCATGTCAGACAAAGCCTGGAAAGGCACTGCTCATCCAGGAGCAGCAGCTGGGCTATGAACTAGGGGAGCCTCTCTACTCCAAGCCCCATGTCACTCAGCTGTTCTCTGGGAAGGTGGGATGCATCAGGGCATCACCCTCTCCAGCTCTGACACTGAAGTTTTCACTCTGAGTGCAAGTGAGATCAGCATCTGATCTGAACTTAATCTCTAGCAGCTGCCTTGATTGGGAGTTTACCTGAGCAAGGTAGGCAGCCACTGATTAAAACGCAAGTCAGGGGGCAATGATCCCGAATATGCAGCTTGCACTTTTGCAGTTGAGAGGGTCTAGAAGTCGAAGTCCCAACCTCTGCAAAGGCTGTGGGAGCAAAGAATCCTTTGGAGAAGTCCTTGGAAAAGCTGAGGGCACTGCAGCAGCATGGGGAGTCAGTGGAGGGTGGGCAGAGAGACTGTGAGCCAGGCTGCATCTGCCCAGTGAAAACTCAGGGCTCTAGAAAAGCTGTAAATCCAGTGTGAATCATGGAAATGGAATTAACGTAAAATTATGCTTTCAGGGTGAAATATTAGTGGTTGTAACAGTTTGTTTTTGTCACACGGTTGTGAGCCGCTGTGATTTTTAGGAAACTTTTCCTGGTAATTTAGCTTCAGGATATATGGCATATGCCGTGATGTCTTTAATGGGGAGATGTAATAGCATGTGCTGTGGGGACTGTGGGATCAACGCTGAAGCAGGCAGCATGCATTTAAAATATAGAAGAGAGGTTTATAATTTTTCTGGTGAAACAGAATGATTAAAGCAAACAATGAAAAATATGTAAAATTAATTTAGATGGAAAAGATGCATCCTTTCATGTGTCTCATGTCTGCTATTCTGGGATTTCTGCATAAATCTATATGTTTTGGTTCTATTTAGTGCTGTGGGTGCTTTGATTAATTTAGCTACATGTTACTGTCATGTTGGGAACATTCATCTTCCGTCTTGAAGCATGTACTCCTCAGCCTCTCTATCATTCCACCCCTTCAGGCCTTATTTTCATCACATTTAAGGGAACTCTCCCCTGCCTGTCTTTATCTTGTTAGGCTTTCAGCAGCTTAAGTTGAATCTTCATTCTTTCACTCTTGCTGTCAAGCCTCCTTTACCAAGTTATCTCATTTTCCTATTCATAACATCTAACCCATTATATTTAATACTCAGGCACAATTGCATCTGAACATTATGTAGGACTTGCCAGCACAAATACTTGTAAATGAAATCAGACCACCCCTGGAAGGAACAGTGGCTTTGCCTTGCCAGTGTATTTTAAATTGAAAAATGCCCAGGACTAAATCCAGTCCTGGAGTGAGCAGTTGTGACTTAAATGAAGTCAGTAGAGCTTTGTCTGCTAAGCTGAGATGGATTTGACCCTTCAGTACTGAAAGCTGGAAGGTTAATAACAATCACATAATCTGATATAAAGCAGAAATTAGTGTCAGAACTGTCCCAGTGGGTGTGTACAGATGACAAAGCCTTTTACAAGGATGGGTAAATAGTAATGTTCATATCGCAGACTGGAAACCTGAGGCAGGGAGTTGACGGACTTGCCCAATCTCAATAAGTCATCAGTGTTGAGGTTATGCTAAAGCCTGTCTTTTTGCAGAAGATGCAAGTCTCCTTGCATGGTGACTGTTTCTGGGACCTCAACCGCAGAGTTGAAGGCTCTTCCCCATTGGACGGGAGACTTTGGGTTTTTTTCCCAGGTCTTACCTCTGCTTTTGAACTAATGAAATGGTGCTATAGAGGGGCCTTCCCAGCAGCAGATGCTTCGTGGGAATAAAAGAAGAAAAAAAAGAAAAAGAGAGTGTGACTTCTGGGTTAAGCACATATTTTGTTACATTGATCTTTGCACCTTTGCAAAGGTTGCAGCAGTGGGAAGTGGGAGCTGCAGAGGCACTGCTGGCCATTGCAGGGGCTCATGCTCTGTTTCCAAGGTGGATCCCAACATTTCTGCCTGTTGCAAGAGCTGGGTTGGTTTGTGAAAGATGATAATATGAATTAGTTCCTTCTGGTAGCGCTGGACAAAACTCAGTGACCCAGGAAATGTTTTCCTCCCCTTTATTCCTATAACAGGTTTTTTTGGCTGGCAAGCTGACCTTTTTAAATGCTTCATCCTTTCCCTCCCAAATGTGGAATTTCCTCCCAAAAAATCATTTTGGCTCAAGACCCAAGGCTGGTCAGGCTCAGTACAGGCTAGAAATGGGTTTTGATACAAGACAGCATCATGCTTTTGGCAGAGTGTCCTGGCCTGGGAGAACAGTGGTGGAGCGTGATGTGGGGCTGGGAGATTCCTGCCTCCTCCCTGGGGCTGGCCTCACACTTCTCAGTTGCCTTGAAAAGGGGTCTAAGTATTTTCTCTGTACATTGTTCTATTTTTAGGAGGAGGAAAACCTATTTTAAGCCACTCTAAAATGTCTTTATGGATCTTTCTGAGCCCTCTGTAGCTAGTTGGTCTCATGGTAATTAAGGCATTTGGCCTTACAAGTGGAAGGATTATGAAAACAGTTTCAGTGATTTCTAGAAATGCTCCAACATATTCCCAAAATAGGGTTTCTTTTTTTTTTTTTTCATGTGTGTTTGCTTTTTGTTTTTAAAAATGAATGATGCTGAGTGAAAACACACTATCTGCCACTTTCACTAGGATGCCGTGACAGAGCCCAAGGATGAAAAGCACAGCAGTGCATTTCCTAAACATTAATACACACCACTCAGTAGTGCATTGCATTATTTTTATTAACTGGAGCAATTAAAATATCTCTGCTAAGCTTTTGCTTATCCCTACTGCTGGCAAAAGCCACTGGAAGATTTATACGGGAATTTTTATTGAATAGATGCAGGAAAAAAGCTCAGATCTGGGGCTCAGGGACAGTCTGCTACCTGTGGGATCATGGCACTGAAATCACAGGGCGATTAGCCATCATCTCCAAATCTTTCAGTGATGACTGACATTTTACGTCTGCCCCTCCTGCTAGAACCAGGCCAGCTAAACCAAGCACTTTCCCTCAAAAATGAATGTTTTCTATAGTGATGTAGGAATGTTATACACCCACTAGATTTGGGATGGTAGCAACCACAGTGTTATGGAATAGGCTGCATTTCAATGAACATGTAAAATAAATGGGATGAGGCAGTGAGAAACCAAAAGTACCACTTCCAGGGCTAGCAAAATAAATGACCTCTCATGATCCAAAAGAGATGTCTGGGGCTGTTTGGCCGTAGGCATCACAGGCTGAACAGTTGGTGCGAGCCAGCATTGATGCTGTTAACATTAATACAGAACTGGAAAGAATGAGGTTGATGATGGCCCCTATGGCCAACAGTATCCTCTCTGGAACATATTCCTAAATCCTCTGTGATAGAAACAAATAGAGATTTAATAATGTCAAATGAACATGTAAATGGGATAATGTCTGAAAAATCTTATTACGAGTCCTAGTGCAGTCAATATAATCAGTTTAAAACCTGGCAAGTATATAGAACAAAAAAAAACCCTTTTTGCCAAACTACATTTATTAAAATATTTCTAGAACTGTTAATATCATTGACTTGAGGCACAAATACAGGTTAGTGCCTTTGGGTCTGGGTGCCTTAAACATGAAAATTTATTATTATTATTTATTTTTATTAGCTTCATGTGGCAGAAGATTTATAATATTCTAGTTTTTATTAAGTACTTGTGGTTTTTAAAACTGATCGTAATTGTTGCTGGGCAAATCTCAAAAGGGGAAGAGGATTGATTGGTTTAGTTTTGATTAAAATCTCAGAAGTTTGGGCACTTATCCAAACGATCTCAACCTCCTGCATTTCTAATATGGGTCTGCATATCTTCTGACGATAAACTTACAGACTTTGATTTTTCGTTTTATCTTTTCCTTTCCTTTTCTTTTGTGAAGGTTCCTGTCCTCCTCATATTTGAGTCAGGCACGTGGTAGAGTATTTTGGTATATCTGTTTCTGAGTATGACCTGGAAAAGGCAGCCAGGAAAAGCATTAAAAAAGTTTGCAGCAAGTAATTAAAAATAAGCTGTCTGTATCCCTTAGTTGTTGCCCCTTAAACACTTGGTTTAGTTTACAGTCTATGCTATGTAATAATGTCTTAATATAGTTATCTGTTAATTCAGATTCTACAGATCGAATCCTGTAACTATATGACAGTTTTAGACATGGACATGGCAGGATTCTGATGCAGAAAAGATTAAAGTATTTTTCTTGTTTGATACTATATGAGCAAAATAGGAATCAGGAATCAGAGGGTGAAATAGAGCATTTTTCTGTATCATATTGCCAACTTCCTTAATTTGATCACAAATATCACCTTCCTTGGTACCTCTGTTGTTGCTTCATACATTCCATGATTGTTAGTATCATAATTTTCATTAAATAAAGAAAGCTTACATTTGGGAAAGTTCTTGAAAGCATCTTTTTGTCTTGAAAGCAAAAGACAGAAAGGTTCTAGAGCAGCGCACCTTTTTTTTTGTAGGTGTTTTGCATACACATGAGGATGAATGCAATTTATTTGTCTCATGGCTTTCAAAGAAATTTAAAGAAAATTTACAGTGTAATTAGGCATATGTGAGTGTATTTTTTTTTTTTAATTCAGAAGAAATAATGTCTAAGATGGAGTTTTAAGCTTTTTACCGCAGTTTGTGAAGACATCTCTGTTGAAAGCATTTAAGGATGGCAGGATTTAGGCACCTTCTGAAGAAAGTCATTACCATCCAATCGTTAGCGCTATCACGGTCCTCTGGCACCCACATGAGGACCTGGGGGACCTGGGGCCATTGGTGCTGTATATACACACAGAGAATGATGGCTGTGTGTGCTGCTCTTGAGCTTGGGTGTTGCACAGTGTCCATGACTGCATGCTTTTTGGTGTGATAGAGGGTGGCTTTGAGCAACTGCGTGTATTCCCCTTACTCAAACTGTAGCAAACTGTCTGAGTTCTTGGAAGGAACCATGTTGAACTAGAAAGCTTCTCTTACAAGGTTGGTTTGGGTACAGGCAAGCATTGAGAAGAGGAGGTGCTTAGGTGGAGTAGTTTTGTAGAGATGGTGTCCATCATGGTCCGGAGAAGCTGACTTTCTCCCTGATGGAAAACCAGTGTGCTTTCTCCCCTCCTGGAGGGACAAATGGCTCCTCAATGCCTGGTACTAACCATTGACCACAAAATTGGTACAGATCTTCAGTTTGAGAGCTGTGCTTGGCTCTCTGGCTTTGTGTGAGATTTTTGTGGAGCACTGAAGAGACTTTTATTCCTTTCTTCAGCAAGAACAACTTTCTCCATTTCCTCTCAAGCACAGGGTTTTGCTGTTATAATCATGCAATTCCACCTGGGTTAAAACTGAAAAGTGTTTCTAATTGGATCCAGGCTAATATCAGGCCAGCATGCAGTGGTTTTCTAGCGTGACTGGGATATTCCACCATCTGCCAAGCAAAAAGACATACTTTTTGCCTTAAAACCCCCGTGATTTTCACTTGGAAAAAAATGCCCCCCCCCTTTTTTTTTTCCCTTAAGAAAACCAGAATAATATATGTAATAAAAATATTTTATATAGGGCTGTATTTTGATAGTTTCTGAATGGTGCTTTGCTAGACCAGTTTCTGGTCACAGGTAGGTTTTGGGGGTGCTAACAGCTCTGTGCACAAACCCACCAGCCATGTCGAGCTGAGTGCTGGAACATGTTAGTAGGAGCTCTTGATGCCATGGGACTATGGTGTTGGTCCCACATTAGTGCTGCAAAATTGGGTAAGATAGGCTCATAAAGCTTATAAAGCCAGGACTGGTAGGTGGGAACTTTCTCCTATGTGGGACTCGGGTACTTAGTACCAAGGAAGGTCATGACCCTAAACACCTCATTGAGACATCCTGCTGAAGAAAATATGTTACAGAACACATTTTACTGCACCAAAATCTGTTCCCATGGAAATCCAGATATTACGGTGTTGAGTTACCTTCATGCAGCAAGCTTTATGTTGGGTTTGGTGTGGTGAAGACCCCTTGAGCTCTCCTGAGCCTAGCACGGAGTTTTAGTAGGTAATAGCAAAGACAGCCAGGTTGTGAT
>WYDI02032795.1:55000-56008 GCA_009867235.2 Psittacus erithacus
TTAATTATTTATTGCTCCTAACATGGAAGGTGGGTGATGCTGGAAGTGCAAAATATTGCTTTTCATCACCAAAATTCCATTTCACTTCCTATGTTTTATTATATTATTTTATTTATTTATATGCTCAATTATTCTGACTCAAATACTGTTTTGTAGCTGAAAATCAGTTTGGGATGCCCTATAAGATGTCCACAAATGCTAGAAAATTATTTTGTTGGGATGGGATTTTTAATGCCATGAACACGGTTCCTATTGAAATCAAGATGGAGTTGTGGGCTGACCTCCTCTGTGTCCCTTTAACCAGGCTGTTCTAAAGCCATTTTGTTTTTAAATACAGATAAATCATGGCAGTCATAAGAATATTGTTGGAATAAAAACAGTATTATAGAACTTCATCAACTTGTCCAGAACACGACTGCCTTGATGGCTAGAAGCTGCTTGATTTCCAGTCTCTGGTACTCCATAGCCAGTCCTTACTGGGTTGTTTTGATGTCAGCCTTGTTGTCTACATTGCTGTTTCCTTTTCTGGTGCTCACCCTCCTGAGCTGTTTCTGGAGGGTATATGTATCAATTCTTAACCTTAGTTTTGCTGAGCTGAGTCAGGAAGGATGTTTTAGTCTCCTTTCCCTGGTTGTCTCTTAACGAATAAATTTGGCAGTCCTTCTTCATGCTCCAGGTTCAGCTCATGCTTTTTGAACCGTAGTGACCAGAACTATACCTAGCTTTATTTGACACAGTTTCTTCCAATGGTAGGTACAGTGAACTCCCCTCGTTAGGAAGCATCGCTCCTGAGTTACCAGAGATGGTCATAAAAATGATTCCATGAATTGCTTAGGGTTGGTACGAACAAACAAAGGAGGAGACCTGCCTCCTCTCTTGATTCCAGCTATGGAGCTTCACATTTGGCCAGGTTTTCTTGGCTGCATTTTAGTCCTTTTTCTTTTTCTTTTTCTTTTTCTTTTTCTTTTTCTTTTTCTTTTTCTTTTTCTTTTTCTTTTTCTTTTTCTT
>WYDI02032796.1:0-30651 GCA_009867235.2 Psittacus erithacus
GAAGAGAAGGCTGCGTGGAGACCTCATAGCAGCCTTCCAGTATCTGAAGGGGGGCCTATAAGGATGCTGGGGAGGGATCTTCATTTGGGACTATAGTGACAGGACAAGGGGTAATGGGTTAAAACTTAAACAGGTGAAATTTAGGTTATATATGTAGAAGAAGTTCTTTACTGTAAGGGTGGTGAGGCACTGGAGTGGGTTACCTAAGGAAGTTGTGAATGGTCCATCCCTGGCGGTGTTCAAGGCCAGGCTGGACAGAGCCTTGGGTGGCATGGTCTGGTGTGAGGTGTTCCTGCCTATGGCAGGGGCGTTGGAACATGGTTCTTTCAAGCCCTAACCATTCTATGATTCTATGATTAGCTAAACCATGAAATTTCAGTAGTTTTGTATTCAATTGTTACATGTTGCATCAAATAATTCTATAAAATTGTCCTATCATTTATGACACTTAGGTTTCAGACACATTTCAGTGCTACTTTTTGTAAGGTTAATTGCTTCTTTACTTTATAACTTGAAATAAGTACCAAATGAGCCCTGTTTGCTAACAACCTTCAAACATAAGTCAAAGGACTTTAAAATTAAAGCATTTTAAATAATTCAGTTCCTATAAATCCCATTGTTTTATTGTCAGTTGGTTTTTATTGTTTGCAGGTTAGTACAATACTAAATTTTACATTCAACCAGAAGCAAAAACGTAAAGGTGCTTATGCAAGTCTTCCCCTGTTTATATATTGACAGCAAGGGAGTGCCAAATACGAAGTGATCAGTAATAAACGTCATATATTTCTAAATTCTTTGAATCAGCACCAGTTTTTGATGCACTAATTTAATTTCTAAGGTAAGCAGGAGTATTATGCATTTACCACAATTCAGTCATGTTTCATTAGGAAGAAATTTATTAAAACAAAGTATTCTGCAGAACACTCTTTGTGCTTTGGAAAATGACATAAAATGTCATAGATGATCGGTAAAGATGTTCGTCTGAAACCTAAGTTGATCAAATTCTTCATTGTTCACAGATTTATATATTTCTTAGTTAAAGCTAATTAGTTGCTGTGCTACTGCTTGAATAGTTTATATAGAGCTATTGACATACTTGAATTCATAGATGCATTTAACTCATCCAGTTTTATCTCTTACTGGGTACCTCAGTTTTTGAAGTTGTACAATGAATCGATTCAGTGGTTTCATCAAATGGTAGTATTTTCTTTCCAATACTTTTCAAACTGCTATTTGTGTTTGAGTGATCTATCAACAGACTGAGTAGCTAAAGGAGTTGAAAATGCATGTATTTCTGTTCAAACTTAATTGCTGACAGATTTTTATCGAACTGCTGGGGAAAAAAAAAAAAACACTCAAAAACTGAGCTAAGATACAAATTTAATTCCTTTTAAGCAATGATAAATATTGGCAATTGGAGAATAATCTGGCTAAACTGAGGCTTTATAGTGCCATGAAACCATGGAGCTTTATTTCAGCATCTTCTTTTTAGCGGTAACTGATTAGTGATTTCTGAGCTGTATTGATGGTCAGTTGCCTACATGTAATTTGTTTGTTTGTAAGCAGTTTGGTGCAGCTAAGACTGGCAATGGCTAGGGCCCAGAGTATTCTGTAGCATTTTACAGATTATTTCTGCAGCACCTGCAGTCAGATTCTGCAGAATGAAACGTGATCTCTCTGACACTTTTTCCCCTTGTATCCTCCTATACTATATTATTCTCAAATGAAAAAAGAAGAGCTGTACCCATGTAAGGTGTAGATTATATATAAAGATGCACAAATATTAATAGTTTTAAAATACACAATAGAGGGTGTATATCTGTGTAGCTGAAAGACATGCGTCTATTAAACCTAGCCAAAAAACCACATTGGTTAGGACAAACAAAGAACATGAGAAGAAAAAAAGGATGTGTGAGGGAATGAATTATATGAATATGGAATTATGCATAGGAATAGACTGTGATGTTTGTCGAGAGTCCTGTATCAGTGACAGCATATTTTGCACCAAACTGAGAAAGAATTTCCTTTACCACTGGCATGGGACAGGCTTCTCGGCTGCTACCACTACCTGTTGTTGGTTTCGTATTTTGTTGGGTTTTTTTTTTCTAATTTATGAAACAGTGAAATCAGTGTCTTTTGGTGGATAAATAAAGTTCTCAGAGGGAGGCAATATATTTTATTAGGCCAACTCCTAACATTACATAAAATAAACTCTTCAGTACCTAATCCGTTCTTCTAGAATGAGATAGAAGAAGCAAATACGAAAGCAAACTACAGAACAGCTCTTCCATTTTTGTTTTTATTTGCATACTTTAACCATTTAAATGATCTGAGGCAAAAAGCTCATAAGGTACTTTTTGAGCCTTCACAACTGTTAAAAAGGAAAGAAGTGATTGTGTCAGTTTGTATGAGACAGTGAGAAAATAATTTTGTGCAATATTAAAGGATTAGCTGGAAGAGAATTGCTTAAACACATCTGTCCTGAATCTGTGATGTTTAATGTTCAACCTGAATTGTTAATTTTAGACTCCAGACTCAGCTTTAGAAGGTGTTTTGTGAATCTCCCATGAGAATCCTGACTGTAGAGTAGTTGTGTTCCTTTTTTAAAAAAAAAAAGAAAATAAATCTGCCATTTCTGACAGGAGTTTTCTTTACTTATCAGTTATCTGCATGGCTTTGTTTTGCTCTTCTGTGTTTGTTTAGTTTCACTGACAAGTTTCTATGTACACGGTTCAGGCATTGTATGAAATGTGTTACATTTTGAGAAGCGTCATGGGTAAGATCCACCAATTTTTATGTTATTATTATTCTCAGAGACAAGTATAAAAGAAGTTCAGATGAGTGGACATCACACTAATAGTAGCAAAACTAACAAACCTGGGAATAAATTTTGCTGGTTTTATAGGATCTGAGATTATTGAGAGAAGTATTTCTAATTTAAAAGAGAAGTATCCATTATGCAAGCAGTATCCAACAATTCTCGTAACAAAAGTGTGACTTAACATAGTTTTCTAACCACTATAATTGCAACCAGATCGGTAGAATCTCTGGGTACTTCATGATGACCAAACCAAACCCAAATAAAGAGAAAAAAAAAAAAAAAAAGAAACTGCAGTTTCCTAAAATAAAGTGCAATGAACTGGATTACATTCCAGAGATTTTTTTTTAATATCAGTTGCTTACTTTGGTTTTCATTTTAAGTATGTATGCATTTGTAGATGTGTTAGAAGGTAGAAAGCCTTCAAGGAGAATGTGTATGTTTTCCTATTGTATCATTAATAATACAAGTAGGTTTTTGTTTGAAAAACATCATTATTATCATAAACTTCTTAGGATAGCATGAATTTTAGTATTAGTTTTTTTGTGAATAGAGAGTTTGGATTTTCTGCATTAGCACTCATATACTTTTTAATTGGATACTGTTGTGCTAACTGTACTGTACCGCAGGAAGATGCTGCAGCACAAAAAGAAATTTTCTGCATTACTTCATATAGGAAAATACAATAACACTACTTTTAGAGAAACTTGTTTCTGGTCAGTCACGAAGAAGCAAGTTTTCATGAATTTTGAAGCCATGGGTTTGTTTTTTTTCTCTTTCTATTATTTGTTTTTTTTTCGCATATACTTATGTACTTTTGATTGGTCCGAGTGTCCTGTTTTCTTCATTTGAAATATACCCTTTCGCAGGCAGAGTTATTTAAACAGAAGTTTGCTAGATTTTTGAAGTTATGTTTAATGAAAAAAACCAAGGTGACAGTGAAAGTGCTTTTGAGCATGTAGATCTTAGTGTATATCTGTATTTCATATGGCTAAGCGGCATATGAGTAAAGCATACTGCTTTACTCTCCAGGTTAGTAGAGGAGCGGGAGCTAGGAAGTCTGAGAAGTAAGAGCTAAAAGAAAATAATAATAATAATAATGATAATATGATTATTACTAAAATGGCTATAACTGTGCATTGTATGAGACCAGCAAATGATAATATGTAACTCACATTAAGGAAACAAATTCTACTATCAAGGTATGCCATTGAAGTGATGCAGTTCTTACAGTAAGAATCTAGCCCTGTTCGTGTAGATAATTTTTTAACATGTTATTAGTTTCTAAATATTGCCTCAGTTTTTTGTGAAAAGCTTATTTTATTAATAGCTAGTTAAAAACAAAGGAAAAATACAAACCCCAGACCAGTGCCTTACAATAGGTGGTAACTTGGAGGTCTTGCATAGAAGCATGCAAGAAAGAATGCTTGCATACTTCTAGTCAGGAAATCAAATACAAAATTGGTACACTTAAATCAGGAGAGGTTGAAGGGAATGTTTTTTTGTGTGGAAGTTTCATGGTGTCTGCCAAAGGACCAGGGCATTTCCATAAATAGTGGACGTAGGATCAAGTCACTCTGGGATTCATACATGGAACAGTTAAAGTCACAGTCAGAATTACGCCAGTCTCCTCCACTCACTTCCCCTAGGCTATACGCAGACCAGTAAAATAATGGATGTCCAAAATGGAAATTTGATTTATGCTTAGAACTCCTCTACATCAAACGAATAAGCAGATCTGTAACTTTTCAAAGTTGCTAAAGAAGCAAATGTATATTAATAGAATATGTGTTACTTTAGTTCACTAACTGGTGTATCTTAATTATACTGCATTATTTACAGTAGTTGTAGCAAGTGTTTATGGGGAAGATAACCACAATAAGCAAGTGAGTGTTAATCATATGTTAGCTTACACTTGTTATTAAGAATGGTTTCTTACAAATCTTCTTGGGAAATTGATCAAAGAAGCAAATTTTGTTAGCTCTTCTTGTACTTTCATGTGCAATTTACTTTGTAAGATTTTTTTTTTCCTCTGTGGTATTGGGAAAAATTGCTCAGCCAAGTACCTCATACTGTGCTATTGATGAAAATAATTTATGTGAATCATAAATTCTTTTATGTTGTTTGTCAGCCCTTTGAGTCCTTCAGTGTGAGCGAGTGTTTGTTAAATCCCACTGCTTTCTTTTTAAAAAAAATAAAAAATAATTTAAAATCAAATAGGAATTCAGGTATGGAATACAAATGCAGGTCTGTTCCTCAGAGTAAACTTTCTCCCTTTATTCTGTGATGAAATAAAACATAGGTTTCTGCATATTTTGTTTCGGTTTTCTGAAATAATGATACAAAGTGATGTCTTCTTGATATGATTTTGTCTTTTAACTAACAGTAGCTGAAAATGCAGACACTGGAGTATTTGTCTTTGAAGCTTTGCATTAAAAACACAGAGATACTTTTAGTAAGAAGAGCTGTACCTATGCACCCACGTGACTGTCTATCTGCATTTCTTAAAGTGTGTTATTCATAAATAAAATGCTAAATAATGTATCTCCATCTGTGCAGCTGAATTTAAACAAAGTATTTCTCTGTAACTGTCAACTATGTAAGCTATTGTGCTGTGCTAGAGAAGCTGATCCGGAGAAATTTGACATAACTTTCTAGGTCTTTAAAAATAAAATGCGTAGTGATACGATATTTTAAACAAGTACTCAATAATGCTTAACTGTGTTATCTGTCCGGAAGATATTTAGAGACTGTATTGTATAATGAGGTTTCACCACATATACTTTCACTGACACATTTCTTTAAAAGTCAGTGACTTTTATTCCTTCCCAAATTAGAAATTTTGCATCAACCTGCCTCTTTCAGTGCTATTTACCGAATTCTTCCGTAAGTTTAGAATATATTCTTAAAAATTCAGTTAAAAGATGTATGTGAGCCTAAATTAATTCTGTGAATCTTAATTGCTACAAAAAAGCACACTTGCGTGCTTACATGAAATTGGGCAGTTTTAAAACATAAGGAAATGCAGCTAGAAATCCTCAAAATTTGCTCATTTTCTTTCGGAAAACTTAAAAGCTAGTTTGCATGATTTTCCATACTTTGTGCAACTGTACTGGGAATGGAAATACCGATGGTTTACTTTCATCAAAGACCTTTTATGTACACCTAAATTAGTCTGCATATCATCCTATTTGATATACATGGATTTTTTATTTACTGGGGCATTTACCTGAATGTATAGAATGCACATTGATGTGAGGTAAAAATATGAAGCAACACGTGATTTATTATGTTTCCCCTGTCCCTGAGAAACTAAACCAGAGACTTTTGATGTTTGGAGGGGGCGTCCTGTACTTTTTTTTTGGCAGAAGCTTTCAGCAAGCAGTAGGCAGTCAACTCTATTCGGAAACTACAGAAGTGAACTCAAGGAGTGTGGCTTTCCTAAATGCAACACACGTATGACCCTTTGGGAGATACTTTATCTGGACTCCTTTTCCTCCCAAGCTTTCTCAGATACTGCTACTAAAAGATCGTTTCTGTATACCATCTAAACTTTCATTGTGATTTTAACATAAGAAACATATCAACTTGAGAAGTTAACAGTGAATGTATTTACTGTAGCTTACAGTTTTTGAGTAAGCTTGTTTTCAGCAGTCTCTTTCAGTGGCACAATTTACATTTATGATATTTGAAATCCATGTTGATTAACACCTGTACTAAAGCCATGCTGGTTTTAAAACCATGACTGCAGTATATTTTTTTTATTTGTTGGTTTTTTCTGTACCTCACAGTACTGCAAAAGTATAGTGTGCATGTACTGTGAAGGAAATTCAGAAATAAGAACAATCTTAGAAAAATTCAGAAAGAAAAAAAAGAAATTTTTAATCCTATTGCTATTCGTAATTAAAACTCCTAAGTTTCTTCCTCTTTTTTCTCTACTCCTACATCATCAGAATTCTTTTTGTCTTTTCTCTGCTTTCAGGGAGGCAGTCTCAGGTTATGAATGAAATTTTCTTTACTAATGACTCACATGGGCTTTGTATAAGCTGTCTGTATGTTTGGTTTGGTTAAACCGTGCTAGACCAATTGATTTTTTACTGCCATTTTTTACTTCTGTCTATTCAAACACGCAATAAGCACCCATGGAAAAAATATGCCGTTTTTTTCATCTGTGTAATAATTGAACAGGGACCACAGTATGCCTTTCCTATTCCTTTACTTGCCATCGCTACTAGGATAAATAATGAGCAGCAGTACTTCTGACAGGTACAGTTGTATGACACCCTATATAAACCAAATAAAGTGCGAGAAATCTTTCAGTCCTCCTGTTGAGAAATAAGGAACTGAAGAGTACATGCATATGTGAAATGCAGTGCCATTGGGGACTGTAGGACCTTCAGTGCTTTGCAGCGATACAGTGAACTTGTTTGTACTGCATTCTGTTATTACATTAAAATAACAGAAAACTTTACTTTTTTTCTGTCTTGTGATTCATGATTTCTGTGATCCTTTATAACAAGGTTTTAAAGGCATGAGCATACATTCAGTGTCTCTTAAAATTAACATAATATGTCAAGTCAGACCATTTTAAAGCACAAGGAAGTATCTTAATGCTATAGAGCATAATCAGTAAATTGTGTTTATAATATACGCATGCACATGAATAAAACTGTAAATGAATCCTTTTCATATTGGTGGTGGCTTACGATTTTTTTCTCTACTGCCTCGTTTACAGACATCAGCTGCATGATTGACAGTGTTAATTGATGCGGAATTTGTCAGAGACAAGCATTTCTCTGGAGCCTTGAAGTCAATGTTTGTAGTTGGTACACAGCCTTTGAAATGCATGAGGGTAATGTGATTTTATGAATTTGTTTTTGCAAGTGCAAGAGGAGCACTGTGTTGTAGTACCGGAGCCAGCGGATCATTCTGAGGTGTTTTAAACAGCTGCTTTCAAGAAAACTGGCATGATACATAAGTTAGAAGCGCAAATGGAAGTGTGTCTTTGGATTATAGCTGTCAAAAAAATTATGCTTTGGTTTGATTAAAGCATTCAGCAGTAGAATTTTGGGCAGCTAAGTGTTTTTCAAGATACAAGTTTAGTATAATGTTTAGTGTAATTGTTCTTTCCTCTTCTGTGGTATTTCATGTGCCGTGTTCTGGTCCTTGAATGTTTGGGTTCATTTGTTCTACTTGTTTCTCTGAACTGTAACTACCTGAAAGAAAAATGCCAAGTGTTCATGAGAGAAGGCAGTTTTATTATGTGTATCTCTATTGTTAGAAAGTACTTGTTCTGATTTTACTTTAAGAACTCCCACATATGTGGCAGATTAAAAAAAAATAGCTAAAGTCATGCTGAGAAGTTTATTAGGCCTTGATGTTGCAGTTTATTGTGGTGTTGGGCTGACAAAATTCAGTATCACCATGATATGATGATACAGTCTGGCATGAGTGGTGTTCAGTAAATGTTTAATCAAGTTTTAGTGCATCCTAGCCTTAACTGTATTACTTTATTTAGTGGGGTTTGGTTTATCAAAACCAGTGTCTTCTAGCTCCTGGGGATCTTTGGTCTCAAGCTTTGTTTAAACACAGGCTTTCCACCCTCCCCCCATCATTAAGCGTACATAACTTTACAGCTGCGCATTAAATGCATTAAGTAAAAAAAAAAAACAAAACCCCATGGTATTTTTTATCATACCTCTGGTATTACAAAAGATTATCTGGGTCACTGAGTTCAGTTCCTTTAGTCTCAAGCAACCATCACTAATTTAAGAGAATGAAGAAAATATATTCTGAAGCAGTA
The DNA here is from genome assembly GCA_009867235.2 of Psittacus erithacus. NCBI lineage: Eukaryota > Metazoa > Chordata > Aves > Psittaciformes > Psittacidae > Psittacus > Psittacus erithacus. Next base: position 8,622 of record WYDI02032796.1, read on the forward strand.
GCACACATTATGTTATCTCACAGCCACTAAAATCTTAAGATTTTAATGCTGAAATACAATGTGATATAGAAAAACAGGAGGAAAGCCCAAGGGTGTTGTAAAGAGTTCCTACAAAGGTTCAAATCCTCTGTGGAAGCACATCCTCCTGCTCATTAGAGCAGTTCCTGAACTGGATTGTCCTTACTGATTTGACCAGAATGAAGACTTGTTACCTATGACTATATGAATTAATTCTGAATGATAGCTGACAAGCTTTCCACTAAGGACATTTGGTCCCAGTGAGTGTTTCTCCAGTTGTGGCTGAGCTGTTGTGTCTCAGAAGACGATCAGTAAATATTGCTTGGAGGACAGTAGGGATGAGAAGAAAAAGAAGTACATTTTCAGCATTTTCAAATTGTCTGTAGAAGCTCTGAACCATAGAACTAATAGGATATAATGTACAAAAAAAACCAGGCTCACTAGGTTACTTCTACCCTACTTGTAGTTACAACAGGTCAGAAATTGAAGGACTAATATCAAACACATACATTCTATTCAAAGAAATTTTCTGAGGTCTTTGTTTTCAATGATTTTGTGTATGTGTTTCCAGAAACAGATTTCTCTGATCTAAGATGAAGGCGTTCTCAAGATGTTTCGTGAATACACATATATAAGCTTTATGCCACAGGAATGGACTGCCTATGGCTTATCAGCTTCCCTCAAATAGTTTTTAATGTCAGAAGAATGTTAAGGTTTAACTATAAAAGTAATTCCACTACACAAATATTATTTTACAAAATCTTCTGCATTTTAGAGACAAAAATAGAGTGGAAAATATTTATAGAGGCTTCACTATACATTCAAACTTGTCTCTATCTCATAAACTTTTAGGAATTTACACATCTTATATGCTTAGAGTCATATCTTGGGCATTTTATTTATACTTGATTATTCAAGATTCTCTAGAATGAAAGCAGTCTCTTACTGCTTTTGTTCTACAGGATCTTGATTTGGAGACAAACCTGTCTTGTGTGTCCATTTTATCCTTGTTTTTTTTTGTTCAGATATAAACTTCAATTCATAAACTCACTATCAGTATTGAACACTGTCTCCAAGAATTAATGACTGTCATAACCTCTCTTTAGAAATCCTAAAATCTGTGATAGATAAACAGTGTTTTCTCTTGGCAGTCTAGTACAAAATCCTAGAATAATTAACATGGTTTTTATTTGAATGAAATATTTTTCTGTTGAGAATGAAATGCTGTGCAGGATTGCCTGGCAGGTTTGAAGGCTTAGTAAATAAACTCTTTAAAAACTAAAACAAAATTAAATTTAGATCAGTATGCACTGACTGTTTTAGAAGAAGAAGTTTTAAACTTGAGAAGATCTGTAGTGATATTAGAGGTCTAATGGTTTATTACCAACTCTTAATAGAACCTAGAAGCAAGAATAAGCATTTTTGGAGTGAGCATAATGTTTAAAACGTCTTTAAGCCTGCTTTTGAGAGAAACATGAACACTGAATCCCAGCCTATATCTATGTATAAAATGTATGCCTATCCTTGACTTGAAATTTAAGACAAAAAGAGATGCTTATATTCCATAACAGTAATTCGCAGTAAGGAGTGAGTAACTCCTTTATTTGGATGAACAAAGTTTGATGCAGTCATGGAAACACAGGAAAAACACCTATATTTTGTGTTAAATCATATTTTATATTGCAGGTCTGACATTCTTTGAAATGACCTTTTGTATCTCTTTTACAATTTAGGTTATCTTTAAATGGCATTGCTAATTCCAGCATTGATTTTCTGTTTGGTTTTGTTGGTTAGTGTTGTTTTGTTTGTTTGGTTGGTTTTTTGGTTGGTTTTTTCTTTTTTTTTTTTTTTTTTTTTTTACTAAAGGAATTTTGATATTTCCTATAGCTGTGCAGAGAGGTTTCATTGCACAAATGACTCTTCAGATTGAATTTGCCGTGGTGTTCCATTTTAGTGGAGCACATCTGTTCACAGTGCAGGCTTCTGCTCTCTGTTAGTCTTCAGAAACTGCAGTCAGAACCAGTGTTTGTGGAATTAAAGCTTTTCACAATGTCAGGGAAATTTGTGCTCTATGTCTGTGGCTACTTCCCAGGGGATCAGCATTTCTCCTGAATTTATCCACCATCTAGTCCATCTATTATTCTGTATTGCCAGTCTGTGGAGTCACCAAAGCACTGCTTGGAAAAGCTACTATTTTCTTCCCTTTTTTTAAAATGTATCTGAAAATTACCAGGTTACTTGTGTGTCACGTCCTCTTGATCTACGCCAGGAAGGAGGTAGTTGAGCTGTGGGAAAGCGAGGAGGGGCAGCAACCAGTTACTGCTGTCTGTGGCAGCTGCTGCTCTCAAAGTGACCTATCAGCCCAATTTCATATGTACCTTCCAGCCCAACTGAAAATGGAGTGAGGAGGGAAGTCCGTTAGATACATAGCCCGTTAATATACCTAAAGAGTATATTCTTTTTCTGATGTTTTCTGCCTCCTTTTTTACTTTATCCTTTTTTGTATTGTGGCATGGAAAGCAGTAGGTGCTAAGATGCTAAACATTTACTCAATAATTCTTTCACTTACAATTATTTCTTCATTATTTTACTCACTCTACAAGTCTGATGTCTTGGCTGACAGTAATAATGTTGGGTAAGTCCCATTGCCTGGTAGCAGGGGGATAGTTACAATCTGATTTTCTATTTATTTATTTTTTTTACTCAGGAATAGTTTAATTCTTTCAGAGTTTGGAAATTTCTTAATAAAAAAAGAAAAAAAAAAGTTATAGAGAAACTAGAAAAGCTGGAAATCTACCCTGCAAATTAGGAAGGAGAATTTAGCATTTTAATTACCTCAGAGTTAGAAAGTTGAATTAAAAATGAAGATTGTTTGTTCGTTGGTCTCAATAACTTTTAGCAAAATAGTAGGAACTATCATCCACATTTCAATATTTATTAAATGAAGCAATTAATTTAATTTCTCATTAGATTTAAGGAACTCTCTGTGTACCTAGGATTTATAAAAATTTTCTCCCTCATCTGTGTTATCTAAGAGCATAATTAATTTTCTTAAGTAAGTATTTAGCTTTGGCTCATAGTGTTTAAAAATACTTATTGGCCTTTCACTCAGCTTTTCAGTTTGATACCCATTCTACTGAGCAACAAACCAGCAGATTTTTCATGAAATATGTATATCAAAGTAATATGAAACTTTTAAATTTGTGAATACATTCTGGACAGCCTATTTTCAGTTCACCTACAGTAAATAAAACTGGAAACATTTTTATCAATTGTTAATATTATCCAGAAGTTAGCTAACAGAGCTCTCATTGGGTTGCTTTTCTTTATTTGTTTGGGGGTTTTTGTTGGGTTTTGTTTGTTGCTTGTTTTTTTAAGTCAGAGTGTAATCATGCTGTAGAAGTTCATGCACACCTTATGCTCTGCTGGGCCTCTTCAACATCTGTTGTAGGTCAGTGACTTTGTTTAAACTGTTTGTGTGTGTGTGCGTACTTAATGGTGCCTATGAAAGTGTTGGCTGCAAAAGCTGTTCCTCAGGTAAGACAGCTTAGAAAACTGAACACAGCAACAAAAAAAAGCAATGGAATCAAAACCACAGAAATTAAGACATTTCCACTGTTCATTATTTCTGGAAAAAAAAAGTTAGAGTTGCTTAATGAAAGAACTGGCATGAAATGTTTAAAAATTTAAAATGTCATCAGAGAAATAAAATCTGATTAAAACCTCTCAGTGAACTTTTTATTATAATGGAAGAATATCACCCAGAATGGAGGCAGTCCTTCTGAATTTGTCTTATTTTGAAATAAATAGATCATCAACATAATTCTTGTCAAATAAACAGCTTCTCAATACTTAGTTTTTAGAAAAGCTTAATTTTTGTCTATATTGTAACACTGGCTATAATTTTTTATAAAAAAAATTGTTTGGAATAATTTTATTTTATTTTCCCTGCAAAGGGACACAGATTCATTTCTGGCTTTCTTGTGTTTGGACAGGAGGACTTACACACAATTAATGGATGATATATGCTGCTCATTTTTTATTTTATCATCATTAATTTTTATTTTTATTTTAAAATATTTGATTTTATGCAGGTAATTTGGTGCTTATTTTTGTGTGTTGCTAAAATACGCATTTATCAAAATCAGTATGACTTTCCTAGTCTTCATTCATTGTCATAGTGGTTCCTCTCTGAATCATTTTTCTCTGTTTACTAAGACATAAAAAATATTTTCACTAAAAGGAAATGAAGTGGGGAGACACTAGTTTAGCAGCACTTGACAGTAAGTGGCAGTGATTCAATGACAGTAGTTTTTTATAATAAAGACAAATTCATCATGACGGTAAGTTCTTTATCCCCTAATTAAAAATACCAGCAATACTGCTCTGACAAATACAGAAGTGTTGCTGTTAATTTTGTATTTGTCAGTATGTCCATATTTTTTTTAATTATGCTAGTAGAACAGGAAACCAGGTATTTTTAAAAGTATTCAAGTTCTTTCTTTAAGACCTATAATCTGAAAAAAAAAATATGAGAAATATTCCTGCCAGTAAGTATGGAGTAAAATTGATTTTCTCAAGTAAGACTGGAGAATGGAAGACTTAAGAAAATTTGAAATCATCTGTGAGCTAGATATCACATATTATCACAGGCTGAACTTTAAATATGCATGTAAGCAGTGAAGTCTGAACTAAAACTAAGTGTTAGATCATAATTGCTGGTGTAGAAAACATTGGGAAATGAAACGGGAAGGAAAACAAAAGCAGCATCAGTATGTTTACCTGGTTACTAATTTCATAGGGGTCACAGTGTTTACCTTTCCCTGTGTTTAAAGCATCAGTGCAGACTGTATTAGAACATACCGCCTGTATAGAACTTAATAGAGCAGAGGTTGTTACTGCAGGCACAGAATTTTGAATGACTTTATGAAAATATGGTTGATGTTTAACATAAAGATTTTTAGCTTTTCAAGACTGGATTTTCCTTTTGAAATCTATGTGAAACCAAGCACTAAAATGTGTTTGTTTCAGCGTCAGGTGGACCACTATCTTAATTATTTTCATCTATATATTTCAGTGGTCCTCAACATATATGGTGATATTAAACACACGCACACATGCACACACACATGCACACACATACAAATTCTTGTCTTGCACCTGTGGAAGCTGATGTGAGGAAAAACTTCATTTTTAAATTAATCAGACAGGTTATTCTGTCCAGAACACAATAATTCAAAGTTTCTTCTATAGTTTTATAGTTAGTTACAACTTCAGTAATTAGCAGACTGTAATTTGATGTAACCGTTGCCTGCCTAGTTCTCGTATTTTTCAGGGTGTAGGACACTGATGAAGTTTGAGTGAAATTTTCAAAACAAAGTGAAACTAAGAAAATAAATGTTTTCAAAAGAAAATATTCAACCTATTAGCTGGTATGAATATCAAACACAATACTGTTTAAGAGACAGAGCGGTGTTGATCCTTTGTCATGGTCTTCATGGAAAAAATAAATTTACAAATGTATCTTAGAATTGATCATGACCTATAAAACTAGCTTACATATTTTCAGATAGGCAGTGGAGTAACACACCGCCTTCAAAATATATATTATTTCCAGTTTATTGCATCTTTTCTGTTTTAAGAACATACAGTAATGTCAGCTATGCATTGAAACTTCATTCTGTCGGTCGCTTCCTTAATTTACAAAATGTTTTCAGTGCAAGTTAATATTGTATCTAGGCTCCAACTAGACAGATTAATAATGAAGCTGCAATGAGCAGATCTGTAACTATGTGAACAGGTTGATTTAATAAGGTTAACACCTGTCACTTTCAGCAAGTTTTGCATTAAGACCCTACATATCAAGAGCCTGTTGCCAGGCTCAAGATTTGTTGTTAGTGAGAAATACCAACAGGAAATGTCAATGTCTATGGCATCTGTTTCAAGTTAAAAAAAGTCCCCAAATGGTGTTATTTGTCTTTACTGGTGACATAATGGATATTTCAGGAAGGAGTAATATTTCTAAGGTCCTTTAGCCATCAGTGGAACCACAGGATTTCTGTCACAAGGTCAGGCCAAGCTAGCTTGCAGTGCCTTTAGCAAAGGGTGTGCAATACCAGAATAGTACTGTTTCCTTAAGGCCTCTGGGTAGCCACAGAAAATATGGATTACAAACCCAAGTATTTTAATTTTCCTTTCCTATTTTCACATTTTGTTTCATGCAAAACCAGGAGTAGTGATGATCCTCTGTTGGCTTGATCACTCCTGGCTCTACTCAGTTTATCCCTTGAAACAGTAAAGGTAGGAGACTGGAAAGAAGGAATGCAAAACAGGATCTGTAACTGGCATGTAATCAACACTTCACTGTCTTTTTTTTTTTTTTATCTGAGGTCATGTTAATGCTTTCCTTTGTGTCTTCACTTGCAAAATCTAAGTAACTGTAACTTGCAGATGAGAGTTCCTGCATTAAAGTACAGCAAAGCATCTTCAGACACTGCATTTATTTTAATACTATTCACAACTGAATGAAAGTGTTAGCATAAAGGCATTACATTTCCTGAAGCTTAAGTACAGGCATCCTCTAAGAAACACATCATTTACTCTATGAAAAGTCCAATGATTTATCTTAAATTTCAACTTGAGTAACTTAACGAAGTTTACTACTTATCCTGCCCAACCACAGATGCTATGGCTCGGTTTCTGCATCCTCACTTTGAAGACTGTTTTTTTCCATTTTTACCAAATCTGTCCTAGAGATTGTGAAAAGAGTTCTCCTCGTAGAGGATTAGCTGCAATTGTTGCAGAATCTTGTCTTCTTTTTGACCTTTTTTTTTTTTTTTTTTTAAGGTCTAATGCCTATATATATTCAGTGATAATGGGAATGACTTGGCTGGGATGAAGGGATAGTCTAATGAGAAGCTCTTTCCTATTGCTGAGCGATATGTAGGAACTTCCCTTACTGAATATAATCCATGTGAGTAATTAGAGAGAGATTCAGGAACAAGACAGTTCATTAGCCTGTGTCTTCCTAGATTTTCTTGTGATCCGCAGATACTCTTTGTAAGTCCTGTAAGTGTGCTGACTAGCTTTTTATGCCTTTTCACCTAACATTGATGCCAAGGAGTACGCAGAACAAAAAAGGAAAAAACTATCACACCCACAGGAATCTTCAGCACAAAGAGACACGTTTGTAGTGCAGGTTAATTTCCCAAATGAATGACTTCAGTATTTATTTTTATGGATGCATTGTAATATAAAAGAAGATATCTACCTTCTAAAAACTTAAATAGTTCAACTCAGAAAACCTTTTGCCTCCCTCCTGCAAACTCAGTGGCACTTTAAACTAGCAAAAGAAATCTCTTCACTTGACAAAAAGTGGTTTTATTTCAGTCTGTTTTTCTCATTTTAGGAACATTTCAGGGAGCATGCAAACAAAATCTTGTGAGTTTAAAACAAACAAAAAAAAAAAAGAATGAAAAGAATGATAAAGTCCTTTGATACAAGGACTGAGTCTCCTGTGCACAGAAGCAAATTGTGTCTCTGTGCCTCAGAAATTTATACATAAATAGATCAGGGCACAAACCCTTTTTCAGTATATCCTGCTATAACATCTGGGTACTTACTGGGCATTACAATTGGAATAAGTATTATCTGTCAAACTCTAAGCTGTGTATACTTCATGGTATTATTTAAATAAAATTATAATCTCATTTTAGTGAAATGCATGCTATATGCCTTTGGAATATTCTGGTAGGTTTTTATATAGCTTGTGGATGCTGCATAAATTATATTCATGCTTACAAATCCATTTCTCTTTATATTCTTACCAGTATATTTATCTGTTGTTTTAGATATACTTTCTTTACTTGGACTTGGTTAGGCTTGAAGTTCCTTTTTGCAGGATAATTATTTTATAAACTGTGTATTGGAATGGTATATTGACTGGCCAGGCTCACTTGCTTCTCCATAATAGATGAAATAGTCTTAATAGGTCTTTCCAAGGCTTTTTATGGAGATACGACATGACTTACCATACATACTCAAAGTAGATTCCTTTCCTGTCCTTTTTATATAATTTTCTGTGTCTTACAGGAGGACATGAATGTGTGAATCTGTCTAAAAACATACTGCTCTGTTCAGAGTTTCATTATATAGCAGTGTGATTGGTTTTCAAATTGCAGTATATTTCTGAGTTGGTTGGTTCATTCTTGTCCCCATTTTTCCAGGCTTTTCTCCAGTTGTTTTCCCAGTAATGGACTAAAACCAGGACAAATCTAATTCCTTAGTATTTCACATTCTAAAATATATTTCTGAAAGAAAGCTGCGCCTTGGGAGAACAGTCTGTTTTCACACCAAGCCACTGTACACACTGTGCTGATTTGCTGAAAGTGCCTTAATGTTTTGGATATTGTCCCATAACAACTTCAAGGTAGCACCAGGTGATATTAATCACCCAGAAATGCTATGAAAATCAAACTGTAGTTAACCCGTAGCATTTAAAAGTTGCGACCCTTTAATAATATAATACAATCTTAACCGTATTGTTGCCTGCTTAGTTTTTTGCTAGTTGAAATTGAAATTTTAATGGAATAAGAATGGGGGAGAAATTGTTACTGAAATACACTAGAAGACGTTGCCAACTATATGACTTCTTTTTTTTTCTTCTTCAATTTCTGGTGAATTTGCATTTTATGGACTGTAAAGTGCATTGAAATAATTCATGTAATGACAAATGATTTGTCAGTTGCAAATGCAGGCAGAAAGAGGCCAGCCCTGCTATTGTAGCATTACTTGTTGCTATGATCAGAGGAAAAAATACTAGAATTAGACTTATTTTGTGCCTTAAACTACTATTATTTTTGGGTACAGTTGTAGTCTTTTGATAAATACAAAGAAGCTATCTTGGTCTTGGAAGAACCTGACCCTGAAATTGCTGCTTGTGTGACATCTGCTTTTTACAGCTGACAAACAGGGTACTTAGCTAGGTGAACTGTACATCTTATTACTGATACTGGAGACACGGAGCTGCTCAGGCATAACCACTTCCTGTGGTGGTTCCAGCACTTCTGGAATATATAAAACAAATAGCATTTAGAATTAAGTGGTAATATTTCCTGAATATAAGTGCAAACTGAAAACTTTGTGTAAGTTTCTGAATTTCAGAACAGAGGTTGGGCAAAGTTATATAGTGCTTTATTGATACTTTTCATCTCACACAAGTGATATATAACTTTTCATATAACACAAGTGCTGCTTTTGGATGATATTTCATTTTAGTTAAACTGGTGCCTTAATTAGTTTATTAAACATCCTGAAAACTAATTCATGTTCAAATCACTGAAGCTGAGTTAGAACCAAGGTAAATTATAATAGATAAATAACAAGGGAGGTTAATAAAGAGTAGAAAGATGATTAAAAATAAATGAATAAAATTCCAGTGGGTGGTATGGAAATAAATCATTGGGACTAACTGTGGAAATTAGTTTGAACAAACAGAACATGAATCAGTAGAAAAATGCACTAAAAAGCCGCAGCAAAGCATATATGAAAGGAATGGAATTGTATATAATTTTGCGTTACAATATTGCAATAGAAAAAAAAAGTCTCAAGGGGTGAAGCAATGAATTTCATACATTGACTGACAGCAGTTGACCATTTGAATTGGCTCCTACCTACATAGAGAGTTTTAAATGAAGACTACTGTCTCTGTATTTTATATTGCTTTTTTGTTAATAGCTTACAATGATTTTATTTTAATGTTTGACAATCTTGGCCGTTAAAAATCTACAGTCTGTGGGTGTTCGATATATTGAAAAAAAAACAGGGAAAGCTGGGCTTGTGACAATAGTACTAGAATAAGTTAAGCAAATTTATTTGAAATCTGAAAAACCTGCTCACCTTCTGTCTTTCAAAAGAAGGTAACAACAACTGCTTCTCTGCTTCTTACTGCTTCTCTGTATAGCTTAGGTTAATGGAATGTGGGAATAAATCCATAAATAAGTAAAACCAAAGTCCTTGCTGCAGCTTGCTAGGTGCATGTAAGGATGTCCTCACCAAACAGACACATTCAGCCAGTGTTAAGTTGGCAGGGTAAGATCACAGACTTTGGTTCTTCAATATATGGGACATGCTATAATGCAAAAAGGTAGAAAACGATGAGAAATAGCTAAAGATATGCCATTAACAGAGATCAGTAGTATCATCTCTTAGGAATTCATTTTACATCACGTTTTGTTGCCATCCTTAGGACTGTTGTAAATTCCAAAGTGTTTGTAAGGTGAGTTTGGCATTTTGGCACCTAACTAGAAGGACAGATGGTAGAATTCATCCACTACATAAAGTTTTCAATTACTGGCAAATGTTAAATCTAGCTATAATATTTAGGTGGGTTTTTTTTGAGGGGGGGGGAAGTATTTGAGACCATATTGATTAAATGGGGAAGCTTTTACAAACTTTTCCTATGGAACCGTATCTCTTGCATTCTGTTTGTTTGTGAATGCACAAACATACTAATTTCGTTATCATATATTAATAATCATTACATTTTCACGGGGGTATTAGTGTTCTGTTTACTAAAAGCAGACTGGCACTGCTATCTATGGAGAAAATTTTTCAATATAGATAGACAGATTAGATACAGTCTATACTATGCCAGTCTATAATATAAAACTTAACGTTCTTGGTTCTTTTATGTATTGCCTAGCAAAAATGGCCACTGGAAAAGAAAATCAGCATGTGCTGCATGAAGACCACTGTCACCTTTGATACTTTTTCTGCCTAAAATCAAGTGATATTAATATCTGCTGGCCATGTACCTACAGGATGAAATCTTTTACCTTCAGTCATTCAGATGACAAAAAGGTCAAATAAGTGTAACCAGCAAATAAGTGGTATTATAAGTGTTAATAACACTAATAAGTGCTATTAATAAGTAGTATTTCACTATTTCTAAATATATATACTAAACTTAAATTTTTTAGTTTACTGGAAATATATTTTTTCCCTTAGAGCTGTGTGTACTCATAAGCTCCTAAACAATTCATAACCTTAATATAGTTTAAGTTTCAAAAAAATCTACAGCTTACTGTAAACATTAGCCCATTGTTTATATCCTTTGTAATGTACTTTTTATTGTGTATAATTATTTCCTGTAGGCATCTGTCCTATGGAATAGCAACTTTGCAGTGAAAAAAAGTGGTCTAAATTATTCTTGCATTAAAAAGTTTAAATACTACTTTTGTAATACATGTCTGCTGTAGACAAAAGAGGTTCCAATTACATTGGTGTAAATTTGCAGGATTTGATATGGTTTTCCTATTATATATTCAAAATCCCTCTTACTTGAATATGTTACAGATGTACTTGCTCAGAAACAATCACCAACATGTGCAAAATACTCATACAGCATGCAGTCATCCTGCACTGAGTAATGTAGCTTTCTTGTGGAAATTAATGGGACTTCATATGTTCACATGTTCATTTGTTCATATGAAATGAACACCTTTCTTAGTTTTTGGATCTATTTTCCTTGTCTTTTGTTTTATGATATATCTGCATTCTCAAGATATATTGTGTCAGTGAAAGAGCTCATACGTTTTCTGCAATTCTTGTGATGTTGCATGCAATTCTATAGATAATTTGGAAAGAAACTTAAAAAATTACTGTAAAAGAAGAATATGTGAAATATAAAAGAAATGACAAAGCATGAAAACGGACCTTAAAAGTGTTAATCACTTAATAATAAATGTTGAACTTATTTCCTGATATGAGTATAGTATAGACCATTAGAAGTAAGTATTCTGTATGAAATGCAAGTCAGCCTTGCCAGCCTTATTAAAACTAACAGAAATTGGGTACTTATTGCTATCTTTGGCAAAGCTTCAATGAAATCCCTGCAGCTTATTTAGAGAAAAAAAGCAAATAAACCTAGTTTGCTGCTTTACAAATGTATTTGGTTTTATTTTTAACTGGGATCATTATCCAGCAACTAATAGATACGAGAAAACAGATAAATTTCTGATAGCTTTTTACATTATGAAATTCTGTTTCATGCCTATAAGAAATCCTAACACCCAATATTGCTATAGAAAATTATTGGTTTTTGTTTTCTAGGGCATTTCTTTCTTATTAAAAAACACAATCCAGCACCACCAATCTTTCAGAATCTACAGTTATTACTAAAATTCTTTTATATCTGTCTGATAATCTGAATTACTAAAGGTATTTTCTAGGTGGTCAGTATAACTGGAACCACACTTTGCTCCAGTGGTATGCTCAAACAAAAGGTTTATGTGTGAAGACATTTAGATTAAATTAAACTTTTAAGATACCCTTTCATATCTTGTAGTTAGCTAATGGCATTCACAATAGTGTACTCTGGGGCTAAGTAGTGTACTAACAGAACATTACCTGATTTGTTTTATATTCCTAATGGTTTAGGAAAAAAAACCCAAGCCCACACAACAGAATGCCCACGTATATAATAAAACTGAAACAAAGGATCTGACAAATAGCTTAATTAGCAATATTGAGCTGTTTTCCTACTAGCCATAACAGCCGTATATTAAAATAATTTGTCTTTCTCCATATTAAAACCAGAACACCAGTATATTTGGAATAATTCCTACAAAACTTAGTTGTAGATTACCACAATAATACAAAAAAACCTGCTATGTTTAGATGAGTCAAGGACAGAACATGCCACACCTTATTAGAATCTTGCTACTATTTTGTTAAGTGTGTCATGGACAGGCATTTGTGGCCATTTATGAAATTACTGCTGGAGTAAAATCAGAAACATAGTGGACGTAGAAGTTATATGACTTCAAAGATACTTCAGAAAGATATATCAAAGTTTTGAGAAATTAATACCTTAAGGGAATAAAACGTAAGGTTCTTTAATGTGAGGGCATTGAGGCACTGGAACAGGTTGTCCAGGAAAGTAATGGATTCTCCATTCCTGGCAATGTTCAAGGCTAGGTTGGATGGGCCTTTGAGCACTCTGGCCTACTGGAAGGTGTCCCTGCCTATGGCAGAGGGGGTTGGAACTAGATGATCTTTAAGGTCCCTTCCAAGGCAAACCATTCTGTGATTCTGTAATAGCATTACAGAAAGCCAAGTCTTGTCTAATGGTGCCAAAATTTACAGATATAACCATATATAAAAATATGAGGACAAATTGGTATAGAGAAAAGTGGTTAAAGTATCAGGAAGTAAAGTATCAGGAACTAGGGAAAGTGATGAACAAATACCTGCAGAAAAATGTTTCATGGTGGATATGTGGATTTTGCATATCTAGGTAGAAATGCATTCAACACGTAGGAAGCATTCAGTTTAGCAATAGTAGAAGTGTGAATACTGAGGCAGTTCAGAACTTTACTTTTGCCTTCCTATATGTTATTAATTTTCACCATCCATATTAAGGGGACCTGTACAAAAAACAGCTAGACTCATATCCCTTTCATATATTTAATGAGAGCAAGCATAAATGAGAATACATAAACTGCATGTAGTATTAACATTATATGATATTGTTAACATACTTCTTCATCCATGAAATCTCTATCAAGATGTGCATTTGTATATATGTAAATTCTTTTGTTTCAGAATAGTTATTTGCTGATCAGTCATGCTGTTTCTTTGCCATGTAATGTGGGTGATTTTGTTTTGATATTTGAGAAAATCTTTCCTGTTTGTCTTGTACTATGTTTCTTTGGTGTTGTGTATTTTGTGGCGTATCTTGTCTTCCAGTATCTAGCAGTCATTGGCTTATGTTTCAGTTGAATTTTAATAATTAAGACTCAGGATTGTGTAATTATCACTATGTTTGTGGCTTTGCCTTTCATTTGTAGTGAAGAAACGGTTGCGGATTTGATGAAGCAGATACCCGCTGTTGGTGATACACATTAACTGCTTTCAGGAATGTGATACATTTAAACTTTTTAAAGAGTAACCTCTGTGATGTCTGTAAGGTTTCTGGCGTGGTGTCATGTCATGGTTCCCTTCCTTTTTGACCATCTTTTGTGGCATTCTTTCAGCACTGCTGAGCAGAGTTGTGAGAGCAAATACTTGATTGGTGTCAAATATTATATAAAGCATATATATAATATACATGAAAGAAGTGCTAGGGAAGGATCAATTGCCTTACATTTTACTGCTTTCTTTTCTGGAATCTTAATGGTGCCAGTTTCCAAAGCAGCTTTGCCTTTTGATTGGCACTGACATACAGATATTGCTACTAGTGGGATATACGATAATTCTGTGAAAACCCCTTTTTAATTGAGAGTTATTATGTTGGTTTAGGTTTGTAAAATTTTTGCTTTTATATAATTACTACCTTATAATCAGTTTGGGGTGTTTTGTAAGCCTGTTTTGTTTTCAGTTAGTAGGACTACTATACAGAATGAGATAATAACTGCCAAGTAAGGACACACCAATAAAGAATTGAAAATTGTCACTGAGATTCAGTTATTCCTTATTCTACAGCTTGTGGACTTCACTGAGCAATTCTAAGAGGTAAAATTTAACTGGCTGTGACAGAAAAGGGAAGGAAAAGGGAAGGAAAAGGTTTGTGCTGCTTTGGGAGGAGACATGATAGAAGATATCTGTAGATTTTGGATAAGAGTGGTAGGAAAACAATCTGTGTGAAATGAATATAAGGTAAACTTTGACTTCAGTAATTATTTTTAGAGGGAACTGTATATCAAATGCCAAATGAAACTTGACTATTTATATGAGGCATTTAGTATCTGAGAACTGCAGCCTGAATCCTGTCTATAAGTGATTACACTTGATAAATCAAACTTGAGAAAAATGATTTTGCGGGAAATTAAATAAGAAATATGTAGGCCATAAAGATTCAGACATGTAATTAGACCTGGGTTTTCTATGTTGATGGTGATATGAGGGACTTTTTTTTTTAACTGTGAGTTTTACACTTCCTCCTGAAGGCAGATACTATGGAACTGAAACAAGATAGATGCAGCCTTTCCTCATCCAATACAACTAAACAATCTAATATCAGAAACTGGGACTTACAGGATTGTGGTAAAGTTACAACAGCTTGTTTCCGTACAGCCGTAATGTTGATATGAGGATGACTGGTTTTGTTTTCTTGACAAAATTGTACAGATGAATATAGTCACAGATTGAAGCTATAAGGGTTCCAGAGAAGCTGAAATCCTTCATGGCTTTCTGCAGGGTGATCCTGTGGTGACAGCCAACTGTTTGCTTAAATCATACCAATCTCACTGTTATACTGGGACAACAATGTAGTTTGATTTGGGATGGAAAGAGGTTGTTTTGTTTTGTTTTTTCTTTGATGTCTGTTAGCTCTGTCTTTTCATTGTTCTTTTTCTGTCTTTGGTCTTTGCTTGTTCACACACTTCATAGCTGCTCACCAATTTTCTAGTATTCTAGGTCATGCGTGTGCAACAGAGAGCATGGGGCTTTTCAGAGGGATCTTTCTGTATCATAGTGACTGTGATACATCATAGTGTGGTGACAGAGATGTTACAGTTGGACTATTTTCCTATATGAAGCCTGCGTTGGGCACTTCATTTATTTCAGATATAGCTGTAATTTTTTTTTTTTCCCAAGGCAAACAGAAATACCTCAAATGATTTTCATTATTGATTAAAGATTGCTTTTTCAAGTGCTTCAGTTCCCTTCAGTCTCTGATCAGAGGCAACGTGCAAGTGGGCCAGAGCATGTTTTGTTAAGTCTCTCACTGTGTTCTGATTTTCTGTCTATTTGAAAGGCTTCTTTTTTCCTTTAGTTGACACATTGTCATGCTAAAGCCTGTTTCTGTTTAGTTATAACTTTTTAATGTCTTCTTTCCTGTTCCAATATAAATAATACCTGTTAGATAAGCATGTTCTTCGTGTCCATCTTCTTACAAGAAGCAGCATGGTATACAGCCATTCTTACAATATTACTGTACTTTTAGATTCCTGATTTCATAAAGAATGGACTTACTTTAAAACATACTCAGTGTTCAAGTATAAAAAGAAAGGGTCAAGATTCTCCAATACCCATCCATTGTAGCTTCCTTCACATGTGTCAATAACTCATCAGAGATGTCTTGAAAGTAGAATTTGGTCATGATTGTGCACCAGAACTATTGGTGTGCTGAGTATTGGGAAGTAATTTAGTGTAACAAAGAGGCTGTTTAGCTGGAGTATGGATTGTAAAATAAAGATCTGATTTTTTTTTTCCTATCTTTGCACATTTAAACCTGTAGATGTTATGAATGTTTAAGGTGCTTTATATATAATTTTATTAAATGGTAAATTTAATTTTTTCTGTTAAAATGGAAATTAGTATATATTTCTATTAATATAAACATATTATACTTTACATATCATCAGGCAAATTATGCTGGAAGTAATATCAGGAAAGTTATTAAGCCTTTGTTTAAATTTAGAAAATGCATATCCTTGTGTGTGAGAGTTATGTGCACACTGACCGACAGATTGCATCCTTATTTCACATTAATTCACATTTATTCCAACTCTTAGTGAGTTGGAGGAAGTACAAATCCCTCAAGCGCTTTGTCTCCCAGGAGGTGTACTGATTCCTGCAGCTGGTCAACTCTGGCAGTCTGGAGAGGCAGAAGGTAGGCTGGATCTCCAAGGAAGTCAGTCTGTCTCTCAAAGAATTCACAAGTGGACTCACCACATAGAAAAAGGCATTACAGCTATGTCTGTATTTGGTTATCACAGTCTTCCTGCACAGGCTTGGGCAAGTCATTCGGTCTCTGTCTTCTTTAGTATGTGACCTGTAATATGCAAAATGTATATTACAGATCATGTATCAATATGCATCTGAGCCTTCCTCGTGTATATTTAGTTGTTACTGAAATGCTTTGATACACTCCAGTATATGTGAGTGTACTATATATTATTATTGATTTTTCCTTTGGAAAGGTGGATAGGGAATTAGGTAATCCTCCCAAAAGTAACCTTGAAAATAATGCTTCAAAATCTTTCACTAACAAGATCCTGATTACAGCCAGAATACTGTCTCTCTGGTCCATACTGACTTATAATACCTTCTGATCTAACACTGCATGTCAAGAGCTGAATTCATGAAGATCAAAGATAGGTCAGTATTACAGGGACTATGACAGCTTTTGACTAATCAAAATAAAAATTCTGATTAAATTCTTTGTTTAAAATGTCAGAATTGTAATTCCTAGAAATAGGATTTTTAAAGCTTGGTAACAAAAGAACTTTACTGATAATTTGTCACATATGAATAATGTCACAGTAATCAGTGTGACTACTCATTTTTTTTAGTAAGAGTTTCCTTTTAATGCTCTGCAAGTGATTATGTAATGTATTCATTCTTGACAGGTAAGTCATTCTGCCTTCTGGCTTCTTCCCTACCTCCAGCCTTTCTTAGGTCCTCACCTTTACTGTTCCTGTGTGTCTGTACCCTCAGTGCCTGTGTGGCATCCCCCAGCTGGCTTATGGTTTGTTAGTAAGAGCTTTGGTTTGGTGAATATAGTGAAGTTCCTCATTTAAGCACTTTGCCCTTACAGCTTAGGGGGAGCACAGCAGGTAGATAGAAATTTTCACTTTTCACAATGTGTTTATGTTCTGGAGGGCAGTATACTCTGAGCTGACAGGATGCTGGCAGAGTGGAGTTTTTGGTGTGACTGATGATTCTAGATTTTTATTCTGTAGAACTAGCAGAAAATTCATCTGATATCCTTAATTGTAAGTTAATGAAGTTTTAGACTAGGATTAAGTGTGTTGAAGCTCAAGTGTAAAGGATAGATTTTTAATAAAAATACCAAGTCAACTAAGAAGCTGTTACAGATATTAAAACTGAACCCTAAAATGGAACTTTTTTCTTTTCCTGATACATGTTTCCTAAGTATTATTAATTTCATAGAAAACTGTCTTCTTCATAGAAGACTGTACATTAACTTTGGTCAAAATTGTGGTATTTTACTTTTTATCCACTGCATTGAAGAGCAGTTGGGAATGGTGTAGAGAATTTAGACTATTTTTTCCAAATTTTGAAATAAGTAGAGATTTATCAGCTGCAGGAAATATGTTTATGGGGCATAAAGGATGCATAATTTAATTTAACTAGATGCATACTTATGTATATGTGCCTGTTTGAACAGGAATCTTGAATAAAAATTAATATGTATCCTTAGTGATGTCCTGATCAGTTTCTGTGGCATATCATGAAAGGCTGTTGTGAAGCACACCAAAGCAAACATTCTCTTTGCAGTTCAAGGGGAGACAATAAACTGTCTCGACGATTTATTCTTAAAAAAATTGCTTTGTGTATATGTGCTTCTTCACTTACTGAGTTCAGTATGTACAGTAAAAAAAAATACTCTGGGTAAAATGAAATTATGAAAAGAAATGTCTGTGAATGGAGGCATCTATTAGTGAACATTCCTGTGACCTGAGAAGATGCACGTACAGCAAAATGTATAAATACTTTAAGAGATGTGTTTTCAGTTTTGATTCACATGTTGCTATTGCATCCGCAATCCCTCACTAAGAAAATATCTCCGTGAGAAGTAGTAACAAGTAGAACAGAGTATGGGCATTTGCTGCAGCTGGGCTCATACAAGTCTTTCCTAATAATCCTAAAACTGAGTTTGCTAAAGCCAGTAGCTGCCAATTGTACTTTCAAGTTGAGAAAGTGTTCCCTTCTAACAATATTGCAATGTCACTTAAAGATTATTTGTTTGTGGGGCAACTGGAAAAGATTTCATGGTTCATGTCTACTAAACCAGTATTTCACTTCTCTCTTCAAGGTTCATAGGAGCATACTGAAGAGGGAAGTCCCTGCTAATCCCTGAACTAAAAGCCACATCATAGACAGCTCAGGCATCATTAAGATTTATTGTCTGAAGAAGTTTATTTTTACCCCCAAGTTTTCTTGCTCTTACTCTTCCTTTCCTCTTCCCCTATCCCACTAGGTGTGGGGGGAAGTGAGTAAGTAGTAGTATCAAGCTTTGTTGACTGCTGGGGGTTCACCCACTGCTGTGAGAAAATCAGATTCTGTTTCTTCATCTGCTTAAGGTTGTCCAAATTAAAACTTAATTCCCAGGTACCTGATTATATGGCGTCTCTGTGCCCATTCAAAGTGGATATACATTCTACTTCTGCTAAAGCTTTGTCACTGTGCAGTGTTCCAATTTCAGCAGGCAATAAAAGATGCAAGAAAGGAGAAACACAACTTTAGTTTATATTTTATAATTCACATAAGGACCCCAAAACTGAGGTTTCCAATCCCTGCTCATAGGACTGGTTAATTATACATTGAACCTTCACTGGATGTATCAAAAAATATCTGAGATAGGAACCTAGAACCCATACCTGGATACTTTAATTATTAGATTGCAGATATGTGTTCTTCCCAGCACACCCTGAAGTCCTTTACATATCCATAGTCCTTAACTCACTTTCCATTAGAGACTGTAGAGTGTTGCAGCTGCTGGTGTTTACTGTAATCTTTTGCTAAATGTAGGTTTGACCAACATGCAGTTAATAGAAATGATAAGTGATGGCAACCCAATCCCTAGTGTGTCATGTTCTTAGAATAAGTGTTAAATCAGAACTGTCAAGGGACTTAGGAGGAAGAATACTTAAATTCTGTTTCCTAATTAGATTTAGCTTTTCAGTTTATACTAGTCCTGTGTCTAACCAGAATATAGACTCTTAAGTATGCAAACAATGTGTGTGCGCAGGCATGCATGTAAGCCAGTGCAGTATAGTGCACAACAGAGAGAGCAGTATCTTGCAGAACAAGAATTCCATAAGTTATTCCTTATCAAGGTGATGCTAACAAAACTATTGAGGTGGTATGCATTGGAAAATGGAAAAAAATGAATTATGACTAACTTCTCCTGTGTGTTTTTGTTCATAACCTGAGTTACCATAGGTCCCTCTCTATGTCTTTGTGTCACATGGACAAAAGCTTGCTTCTGGAGAACAGTAACTGAGACATTTTGTCTCCACATTTGTGGGTTGTTCCACAGATTCAGATTCATTGATATTATGGTCAGAAACATAAATTTGTTTAGGAACTACACAGTGCAGGTGGGTAGGATTCTTGAGACAGCAGACAGGGACCTCCATTGGTGATCAGCTCCTAATTTCCTAGGTGCTTTTCCATATATCTGTATGACCCTGTGTGTAATCATAGGGTTGTAAATTCATTTGTAAATCTAGTTGTACGTTGTGTGGTCATTATTGCTTTCTTCAGAGATAAATATATCTGTATTAAAGACAGTTCTGGAGTTTTGAGTTGTTGGATATTAATATTTACAGTCATCACTGGCCTAATGTGTGATTATCTCTGTATTCCTGAGGCACACTAACATTTTTGATAGCTAAAGCAAATAGATTTAGCTCCTCTTCATTATAAGAAAGAGAAGCAGTGGGAAGGGATTTATCTGTAAATTACTATTGTTTTTAATTTTTCACCCATTTCCAGCTAAAGTATTTGAATTCAAAAAAAAAAAAAAAAAAAAGAAAAAATAAAATGGAAAAGTTGTTTGATAGGGTTGTGGGAAAAGATGGAATATAAAGGGATTGAGAAGAGTAAAAAGGGATCTCTGACATAACTGAGTTATTTGTGAAACTGGTTCATTGGAGGCATTTTTCTGAGAAGTAAGGACACTTAGGGTGTGATTCATCTATCCAAACATAGACAACTGAAGTGTAGTAAAGGTCTACAGCTGAAGTAATCTCTTCATGTTTCCTTTATAGGTAATAAAGAGAAACTGAAAATGCCTAGTTGTGATTCACCTTGCCTACTGTAGTTATCAAAATAAATTATATGAGTCATAATCAAAAATATCCTGTTCTCCATTGACTATAAAAGCATGTTGGGATAGCTAACTCACATACTTGACACTACACTTACACTGTGGCCATTCTGAGTTCATTGAGACAGAGATGTCTAAAACTCTGTGTTAAGTAGTTAACGTTTATCCATTAAGAAATAATTTCACTGAAAACAGGGCAGTTGACATGTGAGAATCTCACACAATCCAAACCCCAAGCCCAACTGAAACAATTTTTTTGATATATGCATCTATTCCTTTCACTTTTAATGAATTTAGTACTCTGTATTAGAAAGCAGTTGGTAGATGCCAGCACCATCAGGCTGAAATGGCACCAGAGTGGTGAGACCAGGATGCTTGATCTGTCCTGCTCTTGTTAACGAGGGAAAACACGCTGCCTCTTTCTCTCCATCTTACCTCCTCAGACCACAGAAGTAGATCTACCCATGTGACACACACAAAGTACTGGGATTAGTCCATTGCTCTGATTCTGGGTGCAGTGGTCAAGTACAAAGCTGCTTGGTAGATGCCCCCCCACCTCTTTCGCCCCCCATCTCCTCTGATGTGAACAACCTGATAACAATTACTTTTTCGCCACTGGTCCAAGTTTTGCTATATCCATGCTTATGTTTCCTTTTTTTTTTTTTCCTATACAGAGGTAGTCTTGGCTTCACGTGATAGAGCTGATGTGGTTGCCTATGTACTGCTGGCCTTAGAGGACCATACTTTGAGAAAGGTCCTCAGGTTTCACCTCAGGTGTCTCTTAAGTCCAGCTGCTTCACCTAGAACTTTCCTTTAACTACCCTTGAAATCCAGCCATCCTTCACAGTAAGAGCCTTAAATTTGGTCCACCAGTATTTTGTATCATGTCCCACACTTTCTCTTATCCTGTTTTTTTAGCTCAACCTCAGGCCAGAGCCTCCTTAGTAATTTACTGCAGTCCTAATACTTTCAAAGGGTTCTTACTGATAATGCACCAGTTTGGGTTTTTTTAGTTCTATTCTTTAAATCAAATGATATTGCTTTCAAAAATATTAAAAAGCCCTAAAATTTTCTATTTCATACTTATTTCCATTTTAATGTCTTATAAATGGAAGGAATGCCATCCAGAGGAACCTTGACACACTTGTGAGGTGGGCTGATGCCAACCTTATGAAGTTTAACCATGCCAAGTGCAAGGTCCTACACCTG
>WYDI02032799.1:2500-16696 GCA_009867235.2 Psittacus erithacus
ATAAAAGTACTATCTCAGTGATGGATGCTGCAATTCAGAGTACCTTGCTGGAAGTCTTAGCTCCTGAAGAAATGTACTGGCTAACATGTATGCCTCATTTTGCTCACAGCCTTGCTAATCTAGCCCACAACTGACTTAGGGGAGAAGGGAGTTTAACCTCCAGCCAAGTCATTGATCTCCTGTTGCTTCACCAGTTCCTTGGCTGTAAAAGGGAAGGGTCATAGTGCTCAGCATCTCCATCTGGCCTTTTGATCCTTCCCTTTAATACATTCTGGCCCTGTAGTCCTTCACAGTAGTGGCTCCACCAAAGCAGCAGCAGGAGTCCATCTCCAGCAGAGAGAGGAGTGTGCCTGCCCTTCAGCACACAGCCAAGCCACCAGTAACAAGAGTCATGATGGTTGTGTTATGGGCAAAGGACCCCAAAGGCACTACAGGCAAATATATGTATTTGCATGCACAAAAATATGTATGCATGTGCATGAATTAATATATGCACATATATATTATACATATTCAGAATCATTCCTATACCTTAGATAAGATCTGTCCTGCTTTTTCTGCCCATTTAATTCATATCACTTCCAAAAGTTTTCATCTTTTAGGCAGAAGACTACCCATTTCACCTTTGTAAGGCAAAAACCTCAATTCAAACTGCTTGAAGATTGAGTAGAAAATATTTAGGCCAATTTATGTAAGAAAAGTTTTCAATATACTTTCATTTTTTACAAGTAATGGATATTTCCTTACTTCAGGCATTTAAAAATTTAAGATGAAGGGTTTAAGACTTGGACATGGTGTTGTGCATGTAATAATAATGAAACGGTGATGAAAACCAAAGATGCTAATTTAATTGATATAAAGTTAAAATGAAAATATAATAAATTACAATATAAAATAATTTAAACTAATAATTTAAAGAGTATAGTAATGTTAAATATTTTTAAGATAAAATCATTTACATACTGTATTTCAATAATATAAATATAAATAAAAATAAAATATAGATATATGAACATTTTATGTCTCTTTAAAAAGGGCTGTGTATATGCAAATATAAAACATTGTGATGGGGATGAGATGTTTCAGGGCAAGAATTTAAATTGTTTTTTCTTTAAAGAACACCGTGCGTGGAAATAAGAATATTACAGTTTGAAATTATATCGAACTTTGTGGTTTTGGCTAGTCTTAACTTTCAGAGATCTAGACAAGACTTCAGGTGAAGCATATTTGATCTCACTTTTCAGTGCCTATATTATCCCCAGGTTTTAAAGCAGTATATCCCAGTTTTGCAGAGCATCCATCCTCTGGGCCTGGCTGTATGCGCAGCTTCTCTAACACCACGTTTTCCAACTGCTCGCTGCCAGCAGCAGTCCTGTCCCTTCATGGCAGGGGAGTGAAGGTAGCTGTAATTACTGGCTGCAGGTGTAAATGCTTGCTCCCTTGCCCTAAGGGAACTGAACCATAGCCATGATTAAAGGTAGTTAGCAATCCCTAATGACTACAAACATGCGGAGCTGATAATTACTACTACTTTTCATTCCACCACCCCTGAGGACTGACCTACTGCCAGCAATAAACTTTCTTAAGTTTTATCCTTTTCAGAATTCTGATTTATAATAGTTTGTGGGGTTCTTTTAAAGATTTTTTCTATGACGTTTTTTGGATTTGTGACTGATGGTATGAGAAAGGATCCAAAAGCAGCTGGAAAGGGGAGATACCGGGTAGAGAGGAAGTCTGACCCAGTATGGTGACTTCCTATGTTCCAATTGTACCAGTCATACCAATTCATATATTACTTTTATATTATCAAACCTGTGAAACTCTACTCAATGTTACTTTTCAAATATTAAAGTCAGTTAAGAGCTTATATACCCTGCTGCCTAAATTCATGGTATCCACAATAAGACTTGGTTATTTGATTATAAAACGAGTGAGTATGTTCCCATCATTAGGCTCTGATACTGCCTTATCTGAAAAAGAAAGATGTACAAGTCCTATAAAATGCTTATTCATTAGTCAGTTACATTTAAATACAATCCCCTTTGAAGACATAGATAAAGGGCAGGGTAGGTGCAGCAGAAGGGTTTTTTGTGGTGCAATAGAAAGATACCCCCTCCCCAGATTTGCAGCTAATAGTTTCTGGCACTGTAACCATCACTTATTGTCCCAGAGGACACATGTTATCAGAGGGTCTACCATCACCTATGTAATCCCCCTTTATGACTGTTGCCACAGAAATGGTAGTGTTTTGAACTCATTGAAATCTTTTCTCTCTGCCTTTACAGAGAATTAAAGGCTGATTAAGGAAATGCAAACAGGAGGTTCTTCTGAGCCTTCAGTAACAACATAAGAGATTGTAACATCAGGAACTGAAGAAGAGAACATGTACTTAGTCCCTCTGGAAAAGGAAGAACAAACATAAAAAACCATATCTTTTTGGCATTTAAAAAATATCCTTTCTTCCTTTCTGTATTGTAACATACAAAACCCAAAATCAATAATGCAGAGCCACTGGTGGTAAAAATAAATTAATAAATAAAATACTACAAGATGCTCCAGTCAAAGTATCTCTTAACGGGCTCCAGAGGGGCAGGGTCATCCTTCGCCCTCTTCAGCTGGAGCAATTCTGACGAGAAGGTGAGGTTTCAGGTATGATACCGATGCAAAGCTGGAAAAAAAGGAGTGGAAAGGGGATTTCAAGGTTGAAAAATCTGAGCAGCAGACTCTTTTGAGGCAGGCACAAAACAGGCAGGAACTTTCACATGACTTGTATTTTTGACTAAGCAGAACTGATTTCAATACTGGACTGAACATTTGCTTTGTAAATAATTATTGTATATGATCCTGCTGCTGGGCAATTTATTTCTTTAATGACAGATTGTGGGATAATCCTGCATATTTGAGGACAATCTTGCATGATCTGACCGTGGGAGAAGCAGGACCTTTACCACGGCTGTGGTAAGGGATTCCCATGACTTAGGTTTTCATGGGTATTGATTTATATGATTTGGGGGAAACCATTTCACCTCTTTGATGATGGTGATCACTCCCTCACTTTTCCTCTCTTTTGTTTCTTCTATTAACACTCTGTGCTTGGAACTTTTCTACTGGCAACTGAATAATGCAAAGACCCAGTTTTATGTGGGTCCTTTGCATATGTAAATCCTATTGCTTCTAGGAAATAATAGAAATGTTAAAGTCTTGGAAAAAAAAATCCCAAAGAGCCTCACACACTCCTTTAGCTATTTTAGCTGCAGTTTAGGTAATTTGGACAAATAAAGACTGTTTTTCTGCCTGAAAATAAATGCAGGGCTGGACTGCACAGTCTGAGTTTTTAAATGTGAGAATTGTTACCATTAAATCTGTGATTTGAAAATGTGTCAGCAGAAAGCAGAGAACGATATGGATTCATTCTGAGGGTTACTGCCGTAGGGTCAATTGAAACAAGCAGATCTATGGGGCACAACAGTGGAAGGAGCAAGCAATTGCAGGTACAAATATGCCTGGGGCTTGTTTAACTTCCATTAAAGTGAAAAGTTTGATAGCACTAATCATTTCTGTCCCTTTACATTTTAAACAGCCACTGGCATTGCCTAAGTATTTTAACTGTGCTGGCAGAATTGTGGCCTTGCTAGGGAGAGACATCAGGAAAGGTGATAAAGAGAAGGAAGCAGAGGTGCAAACCTGCATTTTCAGGAGAAACGGTTCAAATGAATATCCAGAAGTCAAAAAATGGAACAATTATAAGTCTCCAAGTTTGCACCAGTAACAATTTCCTGCTTTCCAGTATTTTCAATTCTTGCTAATGAAATTGTGAGATGATGGCATACCTGTCTGGACTGGAAGGGTCAAAACCCCATCCAAGAGCCCATGAGACACATAAGTGGCCCCTGACAGAAGAGCGAGGCTGTGTGTAGTACTGGATCTTATCCCTTTCTCCCCAGCAGCTTGCCCCTTGGCTCTGCCTTGTGTTGCCATAGAGGCCAAATATCACAGCAGTGAGCAGCTACGTGCCTGTACCTCAGTAGCCCCATTCAGGCTGCAGTGCTTTACTAGCGACCCACCTTCACTGGCAGCTTAAGCTAATGGGCTGTCTGTGGTGTCTTGTGGGTACAGGACTGCAGGATAAAGGCAGAGTTTGTTTGGGACAGAAAAATTCTTGAACTGCTACAGCAAATTCTGTCACAGGTTTTGAATGTCTTTGTTTTCTCTGACTTGCTTGTTTAAAGGATAAGATGCTCCAAACCCTACTTTTTGTGGTAATCTGGTTATGCTCAGTTTCTGAATGTGAGCTCTTGCTGCATTGCTTTGCTGCTTGTAGAAATAAATTATTTTGCCATTCACAGATATGTGCGGATTAATGATACCTAATGGACTGATGTCTAATCAGAGAGAGAGAGATGTGCATACAGGAGGAATCCTCAAGGAAGACCATTTTTCAATGTCTTTAAGAGAGATGAGGGAGCATGATAACATAGCAGAGTAAGTTTTTAACTCTAAAAATCTACATTCAAATTTTGGCTAAGGTGTTGAGTAAAAGTCAGTTTGCCATGGCTTCAGCTGGCTTCCAATGAAGTTATTCAAAGATCTTCTGTAACACACTGTATGCTTTCACTAGCTATAAAGATTAGCCAGGGCTGTGGCAAGCAATTGATGTAGAATGGCAGAGGGCTGCCTCCTGCTATCCATTATTCTTCCCAGAGGTAAAATCCTATCTCTGCTGCTGTCACCAGCAGCGCTTCTTTTGATTTTAGTCAAAATGAATCTGATTTATATTGGCCTTGTGTATGATCAGAGATGTGTCCAGAACAAGTCTCTGTAACTGATTTTTGGTCTGCCTGAATTAGTTAACTAATTGTGAACAATAACGAAAGAAAGAGCAAATGTCAAAGTTCAGATTTTCCAGCTTGTGGCTGGAGTAAGAACGAGGTGTAGATATGGGAGGAAAAACTGAATTTAAACAGGCTTTGCTTGTTTCAGGGAGATAGCAGAAGTTGCTTCTATGGGCGATGCTACATAGTGGGCAATACTGTTCTAAAAGAACTAAGTCATCTCTTTGGGGAAGGTAGAGCCAGGTGACAGAGCATATGAAAGAGAAATATTTGCTATACTGGCTACTCTTATGTACTCCAACAGGGCCAAAACGTGTTTGTTCCCATGTGCTGTGTCCGTAGTAGGCTAGATACAGAGGACCCACAAAAGATGTGGTAGGGGTTCAATTTTTTTTTGTTTGCTTTTTGTTAGGGACTATAAGAAAACACAACCATAGCAGGTTTGAAGGCACTTTTTTTTTCAAATTACAGCTCCAACATTTCCTTCTGTGAATTTAGCCTCAAGGATCTCATCTACTCTCTCTTTCAGGTCTTTCTGATCACATCTCATCCACTTCTGCCTTGTGTAATCAACCAACTAATAATGGCTGGAGAAGCAGAGAGGGATAATTGGCATACATTTTGCAGAATAATAATCATGAATGTGAAAATAAATTGTATAGATTGTAATTGTTTTCCTTGCCTCTCATTCTTTTGTACCATATTAGTCCTTGTAGTACATCAGAGAAGAATATAAGTTGGCCATTCTGGGTCACACCAAAGTTCTCATATAGCCAAGTGTCTGCTTTTGACAGGAACTGTTAAAATGTTGTTTGGAACAGTGATAAGAAAAACTAAGGAAGAGCAATTCTTTCCCCAGTACTTCTCCAGCTGTCGTGGTTTATGCCAAACCGTAACTCAGAACCACGCAGCCTCTCTCTCACTACCCCTGCTTCCTCCCACCCGCTGCTGGACAGATGGGGAGGAGAATCAAAAGAATGTAACTCCCATGGGCTGAGATAAGAACAGTCCAGTAACTAAGGTATAACACAAACCGCTGCTGCTACCACCAATAGTAACAATGATAAGGGAAATAACAAGGGAAGAGAATACAATGGCTCACCACCTGCTGACTGATACCCAGCCCAACCTAGCAGTGATCTAACCCTTCTGGGTAACTGCCCCCGTTTTATATACTAGGTATGATGTGCTGTGGTCTGGAATAGCTCTTTGGTCAGTTTGGGTCAGGTGTCCTGTCTCTGCTTCCTCTCGGCTTCCTCTCCTCCCTGGCAGAGCATGAGACTCAGAAAGTCCTTGGTCAGAGTAAACATTACTGAGCAGCAGCTGAAAACACTGGTGTTATCAGCACTGTTCCCAGGCTGAAGGTCAAAAACACAGCAGTGCATCAGCTACTAAGGAGAAAAATGACTGCTACTGCTGAAGCCAAGACACCAGTATACAGTAATAAGTTCTTTTAGAGAATCCCTAAGCTAGAATTTGTATATATTGCTGGTTTCCTGCTTAGATATTTTACATGCTTAAATTTTGCTAACTCCCACAACCAATTCCCTCATAGATACTGTGAGGTAGAAAAGTGGCATAGTATCTCCATATTATGGATTTTGAACTGAGGAACAGAGACTTGAAATGCCACCAACTAAAACTAGATTAGAGCTGTTACAGTTCATTAGCACAATAAAAACTTTAGAACAAATTGATACCCAGCCCGTCCTTAAAAATCCAACCTCTCTATAAACTTCCTATTACAATACTACATGATGAGACAAGGGTGACTGCAACCCTGAAATTTTATGATAGTTCTGTTGCTTCTCTTTCCCAGTAAATGCCAGCAACACGATCTTATATAGTATGACTTCAGTTACACAGAGTTGCTTCCAGTTTCAGACTCCTAGACATGGTATCCTCAATTAGAGAAATAAAGGTGTGGGATGTTCACCAGAAATTTTCAGGTTGTTTAAAGGGATTTTCGCGTCGTTGAAAATGTGAATACCTCGTGACACTGTGACATCATATTCTCAAAATACGTAACTTGTAGGTTAGAAGGACTTTGGAGAGATGGGAGAGTATACGCCAGGAGGTATAAACTGATAGAAGCAGTATGCAGGAGGTTTCTTTTATCACTTGGACTCCACTACCTTGGCACAGTGCTGCTACTCTGAAAGTTTTCAATTCTTCATCCTTCTTGGTTGCCCTGTGGCCCTCTCCATCACTATTATTTCAGCATCTCAAAATCACTAATGTGTTTATCTTAATACCACTTTCAAGATGTATCAAGAGCCTGACCAATGCTTTCTAAATGGACAGAAAGGGATAAAGTCCACAGTGGTGGATCGAGGGGTACACTGATGATGTCAGAATGTCTAACCTTCAAGTCCTTGGCTCCAGGGTTAATATGTGCCCTTATTGTGTAGATGGTACTGGGCTTGACTTTGAAAGAGATGTGTGTCTTGTATCCTGCTCATTTCACAAATGTAGATCCCCATCTCCAAGCTTCATAACCTGGAAACCTTACTTCTGGGTAGATCTTCCAGCTGGCCATACAAAACAAAGCAAAGATGATTCTCTGTGGGGTTTTTTTGCCTTTTTTAAGAGGACTTTGTGGGGAAGAGAGTGAAAAAGTCTATTATATTGCTGCCAAAATAAACTGGGATAAGAGGCCAAAGCAGAAATTTTCCCAACCGCTACAGTCTCAGGGTGATGTTTTGTCACTTACTTGATGATTGAAAGACTCTAGGAACAAATGTTAGGCTGTCGTTCTAAGTTAAAGACATTTGTTAAGCATTTATCTTGCTTTATATTTTCTGTTTGATTTTTTATTTGTTTTTTTTTTTTTTTTTGGTTGGTTGGTTTAAATGAATATACACTGTCATAAGGGTACTATACCCCAGAAAGGCATTTTGTACAATGAGTACTGAAATGCTCTAATTCAACTTCAACAAAAAAGGATCAAAATACTTTCAAAACTATTGCTACATGATTATTGTTCACAGCTCATATGTTTGGTTAACTGTGTGGCATCTGATTTGGATATCTGGATATTATACCGCAATCATGAATGGGTAATAAAGCTATAGTAAATATCTAAAAGTTTTTAGTAACGTAACTGTAAGAGTTAAAATGTCTATATTGGTTTTTCTTATTCTGTTCACCCAGAAAGCTGGTTACAATACTAGCAGTGCATTGGTTGGATGCAACTGACAGAAGTTTTAATGATCTTAAAAAGATCATTAATACAAAGAAAAGCTTAGATAAATGATATATACTTTGAATAACAGATAAAGATGCTTAGAAATACTTACATATAACATAAGATTAAAAAAATAGTTTCCTGAAAGCAGAAAAATGTTTAAAATCTGTCCTTTCTTTCCAGATCTGTGCATTCAGTTAGATGAATAAAATACGTATGCATTTTTTCTTTGGTTTCACAGTCTACTAATAAGGCTTTCCATATCCATTATTTTAGATATGCATCTCCTCATAAAAAACACACTGTTGGGAAGAACATAAAGAAAAATCATCACATTTATAGTGCTGTAGACTGTAGGTAGAATGACTACTTTTCTGCATTGGAGTTTACAGACACTTTTGTTAAAGGAACCAGAGAGTGGTATATGATAAACAAGCACAGCCTGATCCCAACTGGATACAAAGACAAATCCATAGACTGTACTAATGTTGGTGCTTCTTGCTCTTTTCCCTGCCAACTTGCTTGCTTATGTATTTTATAGAAAAGAAAAGTCGACATTTATGGTGAGATTTGAATCCTGATATGCTTGGTATTCTAATCTTGGCATCTATGGAGAGAGAGCGTCAGGACAGGGAAACAAATTTGTCATCTCATTATCTTCTAATTTGGATTAAAAACACCTCTAAATAGCTGGCCTTCCAATGTGGCTTTTTCTTGTTATTTCTCAATGGCACAGCATATCACATTGCTAAATGTAAATTGCTCTTGGCTACACTTTCAAAGTAACTTGACAACATAGTTCGATTTTGCTCTAACATAATCTAGAAACTGTTTCCCAGTAGTGGGACGAAGGGAATATGAATAAACTATTAAGCAGAATTCCTTGCAGTTGCTTGCAATACATATCATATTTTGCTTAACTACAGTAATCTTCCTAGGTTCAAATGCTCTACTTAGATGTATTCAGTGATTACATGAACTGTATAGATTTCATACATTAAATGAGACTTTGCTTAGAATACTAATGTTACATGCTTCGCAGTAATGCAGTGAATCCCAATTTGGCTTTGATTGCAATAATCTGGAGTCAAATGTGCAAACCCTTGCTAATTTAAGTTGATTTTACCTTTATCATTTTGCATATTACATGATGTAGAGCCACACAAACAAAAGCTTGTTTGGACTTACCGTGCTTTCCTTTTCAGAAAACAGAATTCTTTTTAATTAAAAACACTTTAAAAAAATCAGTATGTGTAATTGCTAACACCTGCTATGTGTTACTAACAGATGTTTCTTACTTACCTAAGGGAACTGTTATAATTACACTATAAGCTTATTGGAATGGCATTTAACCAAGATAGTTTAGGAACTTTAGGTGGTGACTTGGCATTCTTTTAGTCATCTTTCCTCTTAAAAACTTAAAAAAAAACCCCAACCCAACCAGCCCTCCTCACTCTTCTCCCCAGCTCATATCACCAAATGCAGTTCATCACAATGAAGCTTTGGGTGTTCAGCCTATACTTTCTCCTTGATCCATCCCTGAGCATCAAAGAGTTTGGATGTGTCGTTCCAAGTGTAGCACTGGAGCCTATCTGGGCACAGCCCAGGATGGGGTGATTGTGTGAGCTTTTATGAGTCGTGCTTGTAATAATTTGAGGAACGCAGACATGCTGCATGATCTTGGGCAGCCCACTTAAATGTCTCTGCCTCTCTGTTCTTCCCTGTGAAATACCAGCAATGTGGCCTGTTGGGAGGTCTAAGTCAAAGGTGTTTCTCCAAAGCTTGGAGATCTTCAGGTTAAAGTAGAGGTCTGTATGACTGGTTCTGAGTGCTGGCCTGTGACTAGGACCTTGCAGGCCGAAGGCAGGCTGGCCTGATGGGCCCTGCAGGGATCTGCTGGCATGGGAGGTTGCAAGAGGTACAGTGTATTCCTGCACTGTCTGACTCAACTGTAGAGCAAGACACTCCACGCTCTCCCTTTGCATCTTCATTTATGAAACTAATCACACAATAACCTGCAGGCATGTGTTAAATATGACACTGGTCTCTGCAAAATAATGGGCCAATTGCAAACAATGAATAAAGAGAGGCAGCTCCATTTATAACTGCTGTTTCAACAGGGCTGTGTTGTAATCAAAGTGATCTGAGGGTGACTCATTAATTAATTGATGTTCTTTTTTATTATGTGCTATTGAGTTAATGAGTAATTTGTGCTAGATAACTCTCTGAACACACTGATTACGTGAGATATTTTCTGGGGCTTTCATATCAATGACATGCTGAATAGGTGGAAGATGGTATTTGCTTATGTATACTCATTATTAGCAGGTTCAGGATGAATATAAATCAGCAGAAGGGCATTTTAAAAGGCATTAAATACATGCAACCCTTACTTTAAGGCTTTAAACAGATACTCTTCAGCCTTTAATGCCTTATATAGTATTAAAATCACTTCCTTTATAATACTTCTGTCACCCACAATTGGCAGCTTCTAGAAAAGGTGCCTACACAAAAGACTTTTACTGGGAGCATGTTTGTGCTAATGGCCTATTACCTTGCACATATTGTATTTTGGTTTCCTTTTGCAAGATACTGAACAGTAAACAGGTTTGGTCTGCATTATTAGACTGAAGGTGGAGAAATGTATTAAGTGAATATGTAATTGGTTTTTTTCATCTAAAGTGGTATTTAAAAGAATAAAAACACTGTTCTGATATACAGTACACACTTTGCTTTCTGTAGTTCGAGTTGTTAAAGCTTTTGCTTTATTGAAACCACAACATCTCCAATGCCATAGGAGTTTTTTATTCATTAAACAACAAATGGCTAAATTGATAATTTAGTCTGACAACAGCAGCACAGTGGAAGCTTTCAGAAGAATCAGCTAAATGTATAAAATTATACCCAGCAATCACTACAGACCTTCATTTTTGACATGATTTGTTCTAGGTACAGATGACTGTAAACTACCTACTGCTGAGAAAATTATAAGAAGCTGCTGTATATTACATGGAAAAAAGCCTTTAAAGTACTTTGTAAGGCGAAACCTTGCCACAGTCCCTCTTTGTTTGTTTCCTTTCCCCACAGTCTCCCTTCTCACTGACCACTTTTCAATCTATTTTCTGCAATTCATTTTATATGTAGGCAATTTGGAACATTTGAGGGGTTGCTGGATGATTTTTCTTTATTTACATTACATGAGCATAACTTTGAGCATTTTGGGAGGGCAGGAAGACGCAAGAAGGTGGGCTTAAAAAAAAAATCAAACCAGAAAATATATTAAGAAAGATAAAAGTACAATTATGAAACAGATCAACTTTTAGCCCTGGTCACTGCTTCTGAAGAATCCAGGCTGTCTTGATTCATCACCAATCATGGCAGGTAGCAGACACAGCAGATTATGGTTGGCAGAGGAGCTTTCTACAGTTGAAAAATCAAGGTTCGTTAATTTGTACTTTTCCATGTGGCTTAAAAAGCAGCAAATCCAAGAATAATAGATTAAAGAAAAATTATTATTGTCATTACTATAATTTTTGTCTGGCTAAACTTGGAGATTTGTACAGCCAAAGATAAAATACCCTAACGACAGGAAATTTAAGTAGAAGATTTCCTGCCTGGCAAATGAGCACTGAGCAATAGTCACTAGCAGAACATTTTGCTGTATGTAGACAGAGCATATTGACACACACAGTGATGGCGAAGAAAACCTAAGGTAGACAACTAAAAGCAACCCAAAAAAATGGTCTCTAGGCCTCTGTCAAAAAGATCAATAAAGTGGCCTGACAGATAAATCTCTCTTCAATGTTGTCTTACGATATTATAGTTCATTGGAGTTGCAAAGGTTTCCATTAAATACTTTAACTCCCAGTTACTATTTTAACAGCCAGTCAAGATTGAAGTTTGAAATACAGGAAAATGTGTATAATCGATCTCTGACCTATGTTAAATCTAAATTTATACTGTATCCTCTACATACAGATTTTAGATATTTATGTGAATAAGATATAAGAGCTTAAAGTGCACAAAGCAATGCTGTACCATTGCAGCACTTAAACCAAGTATATCAATCAACATTTCTTTATCCTTATGTCAATTAAGGTTGATAAAACAGTGAAGCTATTCTTTCCTTCATAACACGATCACCCTCTTCTTCCCCATTTTGAGCATATGTCCCAAAACACATTTGATAACATGTGAGTAACATGGCATGTAACAATAAGCCACTATTTTCCCATTCCACTCTTTTCATTTACACCATAGAGAGGTGAGCAGTGGCACTTTGTGGTAATGAGAGAGTGCTTTAGCATTTACAGACCTATTAGTGTCTAATTGCCTTCTTTCCCGACAAAGCCTTTCATTGGCTTAGTTGGTTTTGGTGCTCTCCTGCCTCAGATCTGTGGTTACCTACAGCACATATGAATGCTCTGTTTCTCCCAGAATGCTACTGGCAACATTTGCGTGCATAGCTCTTGGTTTTCTGAAGAGCCAAAAATGCTTTACAAAAGCAGTGTATGCATTAGCCCTGTTCAGCACACAGGGTCAACTGAGGCACAGAGAGGTTGAGTGACTTGCCCAATCTTACAGCAAGTCAAAGGCAGAACCAAGGTCCCTTCTTTGCTGTTCCCCAGCCCTATTTTTTAACCAGGGATTTCTATCCAGTCTACTCATGGAAAGCAGAAGAGAGATCTTTCTGGTTTCTATCTGAAAGACACAACATGGGCTGGAAGAAAATATTGAGACTGGAGTAAAAATGAGATGATTCTTTCTTTTTTTGGCCATCCTCACCTTCATGGAAGAGACAACTTGTTTACTGCACTTGAAGTAGATTTGGAAGACTCTAATAGTACCTCTGACATCAACTGCTTTGTTATCCCAAAGACATTAAGGGACTGTAGAAGGGAGTGGAAGAGAGACTTGTGCTCAAGGTCAGGAAGGAAGACAGTCCACAAAATAGGGCTAAATTTAATTTGAAAAATTATGTGGAGCAATTTCTTCTGATTAGCAAGAATAGCTCGAGGAGTGGTTGCATTTCTTACTGGTCTTGTATGAGTCAAAGTCAAGTGTTGTGAGCCTTCCTTATTTTTAAGTGTTCACAGCCAGAAACAAAACCACATGGTAACAACAGTCATTAGAACTAAATATGCATTTCTAAGTCAAACCACTGCGCAGTGTATTCCAAATCATACCCTAGAGGAATTACCCCACTGCATTACAAAGTTTCTTTCCCCATCCCCTGGAAACACATGTTGAAATTGTGTGACAGGACAGGAAGAGCAGGGAAAGACAGCACTCAGCTTCAGCAAAGGTGAGCATTCTTAGTCTAAATAAAAACAAGAGCTCGGCTTCATAGCAACATATGGCATAGTGGGTTTCTTCTCTTCCCTTTCTGTTTTTCTTTTTCTCTTTTTTTTTTCCCCTTAATGTTGTTTAAAATGCAGGCTCTTTTCCCAGCAAGCTAGATTACAGTACCAAACAGAAAAGAATTAAATATGCATTCAACAACTTTTTAAACATTCATCCTGCTTTCCTTTGCCAAACACCTGTAAGTTCTGTCAGGGGCATGAGCACTTAGGGACATCCTGCTGATGCAATAGCTTCATGGCTTTAAAAACAGAGGTCCACCTCTCCTAGAAAATGGACTGATTGCCAACAGTAGCTGTCAGCAGCGATTCCACCCCTGTCCAAAGGATTTTAATTGCCAGTATTGATAGGACAAAGCTGTAGGATGTTGGCATGAACAGCAAAGTACCTGTGCAGTCAAAGTGTGGTTGCTCTCACTTTCTGTATCGGTATTTCAAAGTTTTGTCCCATTGACAACAGCATTTAAATTACCTTCAGCATTCAGGGAGGTGGGTAATTAATAACCAGTCACTCTCCTAGTGTCAGCTCAGGGTCATTTCCTTCATGTAAACAGACCCTCAGATGGGACTGTTTACAGTGCCTTCTACTTTCACTTTTTTCCAGGGTTTGTTGAGGACATAACCCCGGAAAACTTTATGGAGTTAAGCCCTGATTAAAAAAAGAAAAAACCACAACAAAACCAAAAAAAAAAAGAAAAAAGGAAGAGAGACAGAGAGAGAGCCCTCAAATTTTAAGGACTTTTAAAAATGTATATAACCAGAAGTCCTCTTCCGTTCCCCGCTCCCCAAATTAAATGATTTCAGAAAAATAACACAT
>WYDI02032801.1:0-62194 GCA_009867235.2 Psittacus erithacus
TGTGCAGTTCTGGTGTCCTCAACATAAAAAGGATATGGAACTGTTGGAACAAGTCCAGAGGAGGGCCACGAGGATGAAACAGGCTGAGAAAGTTGGGGATGTTCAGCCTGGAGAAGAGAAGGCTGCATGGAGACCTCATAGCAGCCTTCCAGTACCTGAAGGGGGGCTATAGGGATGCTAGGGAGGGACTCTTCATTAGGGACTGTAGTGATAGGACAAGGCATAATGGGTTTAAACTTAAACAGGGGAAGTTTAGATTGGATATAAGGAAGAAATTCTTTACTGTAAGAGTAGTGAGGCACTGGAATGGGTTGCCCAAGGAAAGCTGTGAAGGCTTCATCCCAGGCAGTGTTCAAGGCCAGGTTGGACAGAGCCTTGGGTGGCATGGTTTAGTGTGAGGTGTCCCTGTCCATGGCAGAGGGTTGGAACTAGGTGATCTTAAGGTCCTTTCCAACCCTAACTATTCTATGATTCTGTGATTCTATAATAATGCAACATGCTTCTGATATGACCAACAGACTAATGCTGTTTGAGATCAGTCAAACTGAAGCAACCCTCTCTATTCCCCCCACTTCTTTCTCTCCAAAACAATCTTTTAGAAAAAAATAATCCTCAAAACATCTGAAAGGCCAACTCATGCCACCTCCCACCTGCCTCCAACTCCTGAAGCCACAAAAGCAAAACATCTTGCCTTGCAGCTCTTGCAGAAGATTTCTTCACAGTGCTACTGAGGAGCATTCACTTGGCCCATGAGCTGAAACTGTTTTCCATACAATAGATAGTACTTTTTGGCCACTCTCTTCCCTGTTTCACCACAAGGATGCCACTGCTTACACCTCACACCCACATAAAAACCCCTCCAACACTATTTAAAGCAAAGCAATCTGGGAATATACACAACACTATATAAAAATGTGTAGAAAACTCTTTCTTCTTTTCCATCATGTCACATCCAGGCCTCCCAAGTTTGACTCCAAAAGGGCCCCTGTGCTGGCCAGCTCTGTCCCCAGGGCTGCAGCTCAGCATGGATGCCTTTCCCACCCCAGCTAGAACTCTTCAAACTCACAAGCTGCTTCGAACTGCTTAAGTGGTTTAAGTTCTTAAATTGTGTTAAGGACTTTTTATCATTTTAAGCTGTTAAGCAGCTTTAAGACTGTGTGAACAGTTTTTCTGTATATACATTGCACATTTGTGGATTTGGGCTAACTCTGGGAGTTACATCAAGCCCTAAACCTGTTATTTCTTTCGCTGTGTACATAGCTCTTTGGTAAAGTACAGAATGAACACCCTGAAGGTTGCTGGAAATTCAAAATTCTAATGAAAAATGAAAGAATTTGTGACAGTTTTATTTCTCTCTTTGTTTAACAATCCTGAAAGTTAAATTCTGTTCTCCTAAATGTTTCCTCTACATTTCATTGAACAGGACCATTTTTCCTCTAGTCTCGATCAAAAATGATTACATGCTGCATTTAGATCTGTCTTTATTTTTTAAAGTAAGTTTCATCATATCCCATGGAATTGCTTACATCCTGGGAATGGACAATCTGCCTGTTAAAGACACATTTCTGTCTAGTCTATGTACAAATGACGCAGAAAGATACTCAGTACACACAGGAGGGTTTCTGTGGCAACCTTTTTCACACCAGGTTTGGCATAAGGATTTTGGCGTGTGTAGGAGTGCATGCTTGGTAGAAGCAGAAACCTTTTAGCTGTTTTTTAACAGATCTTTCAGCTGATAACAACCTTACAAATGCCTACTGTTCATGCTGCTATACTGCTTGAAATTCTGAACATGAGAGTTTGGATATTAAAAATAAGTAATTAAACCTGCATTTTTAATAATGTCAGTATTTTCTGGATCAGTTCTACTGCTTCTGCTGCTGTGGAAGCTTTTTTGTCAGAAATACACCTTTTCTTTTAGTTAAATTGTTCTTTATTGACAGTATTTTTGGCTTAGCTAAATTACATTTTATTGACAATCAGTACTGTACAAAAGCGCAGTACATGTTGCTTTTTTAGCACAGAAAAGCACAGTTTCTTCAATTTGCTAAGCATCACAGGGCACAGTGAGTAAATACAGGCTTTATATCAAGTGCTTTGCAATAAACAGATAATCAGTACTGGTGGCAGGAAGGGAAGCACAACCTTTGCCTCAGTGTGATAAGGCAACTACTGCCCCTTTGCTGGCAGAATTTCCTTGGAAGAGAAAATGTGGAGTATTGCATGGTGTAAGGATTGCGTGTGCCTTTCTTGCAGTACCTTACTTGATGTGCTGTAAGAATAGCCACAAACACAGGAAATTCTCCATACTGCACTAACATTAGAAATATCCTGTGAGGGAGACAGATGGTTACCAAAGGATACAATGAGGGGCACAGTAAGTAACTGAGCTTGCAAGCAGTTCCTGCCGCGGAAGTTTAGACGGATGGTGACTGTTTCAGTGAGAAAATAAACTTATGCCTTTACCAAGTGGACCCCTTAGCCAAAAACCTATTTCAGAAATTATTCTGACAGGGAATGGTCTAGACCACAGTTCTTACTTTGTATAAAAAAATGTCTCCATGTATTTCTGTGCTGAAAGCGGTGGCATTGCTCAGTATCTCCACGGATAGAGAGGCAAGAAGATCTGCACATGGCGGGTACGGTCATATATATAAAAGATACTGTATGTAGATTAGTATCTCCTGGCTTTTATGTGGTGAATTATGATAAGCACATGTGCAGTTTTTAAACATTGTTATTTTAACTCCGATATGCAACTACTAAACAAAATCATTCACTGCTACATTTCAGATAATGGTTGTATCTTATAATCATGTCATTCTCTAAAAGCAGCTGCTTGCAGGGTTCTTAAGCTTTATTTTTGCAACCAGCCATTAGCTAGATC
Source organism: Psittacus erithacus (assembly GCA_009867235.2). Classification (NCBI taxonomy): domain Eukaryota; kingdom Metazoa; phylum Chordata; class Aves; order Psittaciformes; family Psittacidae; genus Psittacus; species Psittacus erithacus. The sequence continues at coordinate 2,888 of WYDI02032801.1, forward strand.
CACCTTCTTTAGTCACTCAGATTGTTGCCTACTTTACTATAGCAAAGGTTTCATGCATTAACATATAGAATAATTTGCAACAAAATTGTGTAGCATAACAAGATGCCCCATTAACCTTATTACCTCAATTACTGGATCTCACAACCCATTAACGGTTCTCTGTAAGTGTGATTAAAGATAAAAGCTAGTAAAGCAGAAAAAGCTAATGTTCCTCACTTACAATTACAGGAGGCGAACTTCAATTTATAGATAAATACATCCACTGTGTGACTGCTATAATAGACAAGTACATGTAAACCCATTCGTTTAAGTAAATGTATCTGTGGTCAATCTAAACAAAAAGAGTGTCTTTTAAAACTGTATTACCAGCCAAGATATTTAACATGTGTAGTTCTGCCGGCTAGATAAATGTAACAATTGACACATAATTTCCAATGGAGTTGCAATTACATCATGTAGAGTCAACTGAAAACTGGACTCTGCTTTTTTTATTTTTTTGAAACATATTGACATAAACCATATGCAGAATAAACAGCCAGGCAATAGCTGTGCTGGCATTTGTAATTAGACCACTACAAACAGTTGCTAGAATAACTATACTGATTAAGTTACACTTTTTGGTGATGTTTTCTTCCAGTAAACGACTCATGTAGCTGTAGACATATAGACTAAAAATATGCTGCCACTATAGGCTTATGTTACTCTGGAACTGCTATAAACCCGAGACTTTCTGGATGGTTAATCTGCACAAATCTTGTCTAAGTGACAGACTAAACCTGTTACTATGTGCTTTGAGGTAACTGCTGATCAGTTAACCTAGCTGAAGTCATCAGGATCATCAGATGTGATTAAAGTATTTTAAAAAATAAAAGGAAACAGGCTCCTGTCATTTCTAAATTAAAAAAAATGGGAATTTTATTTTTTTCATAGTAGTTTTTTTTTTTTTTATTAAGAGGTCTTAAAGGATCAAGGAAAAAAGGTAAAAAAAATACTTGCTTATTGAGATTTTCTTCATCCTTACTGTTCATTTTTTAAAAAGTTTGTAGCAAGCTGCACATCTGGACTTGTGTTTAGAATCTACTACTGTAAACAGGCCAATCGGCTGGCACCACGATCATCCAGTAATAGTCTTTTACATCACAGTAATAAACGTAGCACTCAATCTTGGCTTCAGCCCTGGAAAAAACATAATGGGAAAATCCTGACAGCTCCTTGATTTAAAGGTAGTTTCTCCTTAACCTTCACAACTGCCTGTGTTCTGACACTATAAAACTGGGGATTTTTCTAGTATGCTAGTGCTTATGGAAAAATAATATTTTACTGTTTCTGAATCCACACTATTATTTTAAAAATATGCAAGATTTTTCATGCTTGGCTACTGTTTGTTCATCTGCACATATATCATTAGCATCAGTAAAGCCTAAGATCAGACAAAGAAGTAGTGACCAGCACTTCACCCTCATTCTACCATATTGTGAGTACACTTCAGAGTAACCTCTTCCTTCACAGCAGTATGTGTTTTGTCAAACAATAAGATATAAGTAATTTCTCTTAACTAAAATTAATTAATTTTCTTATTATTAATCCCTAAGTCTTATAGAGACAGTAAAATAAATTTACAGCTTTTTTCATATTTGGCACAGAAAGCTGTGTTCTTCTTTTACCTAAGGAAGCCAACGCCCTGATATTTTTGCTCAATGTAGCATAATATTTTAGGTGATGGCTGCCATCAAGATAAAATGTCCCAGAGATGGTGAGACTTTTTAACCTTCTCTGCCTAAATGAAGGCTTTGAAATGCATGCATAAAATGTATGGTACAAGTCCTAAATTACAAATTTTTAAACACCTTGAAACTGCTTTATTTTCTTTTAAACTTTTTTTTTCTTCTTTTTTTTTTTCTTTTTTTTTTTTTTTACCCAATGACGTCTATGGAATTAAATATAAGGGCAGTTCCTAACTATAAGTGTTTCCTCAACAGGATATATGAGAGTGAAATATGTGCTTTACGCATTGGGAAAAAAGTAAACTCACTAAACTTCTAAATAAAAATTAAAGTATCTGAATTGATTTGACACCTTATACCACCAGTATAAGCCCAAGAAATACCTAAAAAAAGGTACCGAAAAAAAATACCTAAAAGCTGAGACCTAGAAAATAAAATCCTTTCCAAAGAGAGCTTTGTTTGATAAATTATCACCCATGGAAAATAATGAGTTGAAAGAGAGTTCTGCCTACTGTGATCTGCAGAAAAACATTCCACATTTGAAGACATAAAATTGCTCAGAACTACTTTCTCCATGGGTGTATTTGCCAAGACAATAAGAATGAATGAGAAAATAGCATTTAGCGTTGGTGACATTAGTCTACCCACTGAGAGACGGACTTATAAACCAAGCAAGCTTTGCAGGATCAGCTTCTCATTGGTACATGTCCTCAAGCAAGAAAACAGTCTGCAAAGCTGAATCAAGGTTGTGAGTGGTAGTGTGGTAGTATGGATAATTTATACATGACTGGAAGATCCTTCCATTCAGAACCTGAGTCCTGACCTGGGTCCTGTTTATTTTCAATATCCAGTTGTAAAGCAGCAAGGCAAAGGATTTGAGCCTTACTCCATTATTCACAGATGAACAATCTCTGGGCTTTGGATCTCCATGTTAAGTAAAATTTCTGAATGGATACAGCATGTCTTAAGACATCTGAAACTGACTCCAAACTGCCACGGCACGACATTCTGTAGAACTAGTCTACCCAAGTTGAATAGTTTAACTGGTTGAAGACCAGGGTTAAAAAAAGAAAACCACAACATAAAACCATCTGTTATGGATATAAATTGCCACTAGGGGATGATAGTTTCATTGATTCAGAGACTTACGTGAAAAGTTTCAGTGTCTTACTGAATCCAAACTATGAAAGCACAAGTTCGCTTAAAAACAGAAAAAGCAACAGCAGTGCCCCTAAACATTAATGCAACCAGCACTTAATAAGCCTTCAGTTATACTGGAAAGAGCAATATATTAGCTGAATAATGAGATAGCATTAGAATTGACCTATAGCACATGTGAGCGTATAAAGTAAATACCCATTAAAAAAGTAGTAAATATTATGGCAGATTCTATGAATTTCCAACATTTGTTCCAGGTCCATATAGGAATGTTACTAGTGTGTGTTAAACTGGATGTAAGATACATAAACTAAAAGATAGGCCAATTTAAAGATTACTCTTAGTGAGGCCAAGTTCCAAGTACTGTTGGAATGACAGTAGCCTTAATACAGAGAATATTAAAGGAAAGTGAGTTTATCTCCACATCTAACAACCTTAGACTTCAGAAGAATTAGGTCCATGGTTTTAATATGTGCATCTCTGGCTTTCTTTGAAATTATGAATAATCAAGCTGAGCTCCTAAATTAATTGCTAAATTGCCAACTTCTCTGTAGTCACATTATCAAATTCTGTATTATTCCATTTCACTACATATCAAGTCACTTTAAATGCTCTAAATTCTGTCTCTCTGTTCAGTGATGTGCAGAGCAACAGGTTTCTTCAGCAAATTCACTAAACAAAATCTTTACTTATAAAAGTGGGCCAGTAGAAATTGGCAGCAGTCCTTGTATGCTTAGTATACCCTTTGCAGGATCAAGTCCTTCACCAGCAAATATATCATTCTATAGTTTATATAAAACTCGTTTTATCAGCTGTCCATGAAAAATACCATACACTTTAATCTAAACAAAAACCTTAACAGAAAAAGCCTCACTGGAGTTTCTACGAGGAAAGCCATAAGCATCAACAGATTAAAACTACACTGAATCAATGGAGTTGCAGACCTCACAGCAGGACTAAACATTTCCGAATCACGGAAGGAGACAAACAGTGGAGACGGTCAGGGCTATGCATGCGCTTGTCATCATCAGTGGAGTGGGAACAGCTGCTACCCATGACTTCAAAGAAGCAGGGACTTCCTTGCAGTGGAGAAACCAATCAATTGGTATGTGTTACAGAACACGTTGCCATGTCAACCACATACTTTTACTATAGTTAGTGATGGAACTCCTCAGCAGGTAATGGCACTGCAGCAGCTGTTTTCATGATGATAATGGTCAGTGCTGACAGTGTGGTGGCATCTATGAAACTTTGTCTGGATTGGGACTCACTGTCTTATATTAGGTGCAACCAAAAGCAAAATATAACATTCAGTTATGGATTTACTGGGGCAAGGAAGCTAAAGCCAGCTTTATTTCTGCCACAGGAGCAGGAAATTTGCTACATATCCCCTGTGTCACATGTGATGGAAACATTTCTGTCGCCCTTCAAGCATAAGATCAGGACCTTCTCTCTCCTGCTGCCTCAAAGAAACTTCCTTTTTTAGGGTACCTAGCGTACCTAACAGGTATACCAGAACTGCTGAGATCAGTGAGCCTATTCATGCACACAAAAGCAAGGGTTTCCAGGATAGGAGACAAAGGTATAAACAGTAAGAAAAAGGCAAAACAAAATAGCCAAGTAATATATACACAAAATACTAGAAGCACAGAACTTTTACAGCTTACACAATGATTTTATTTATTTGAAACAGCTTCCACTAGCCTCAGTTCCTACATGCAAAGAGAAAGACAATAAAACTTAACTGTCTTCTAAACTGATACTGCAGTGATTTCACTGCAGATTGTTTTCACTGGGACTCTATTCCTGCAGAGCTACTGCATAATTAAGTTTTAAAGGAAGGGAACAATCAGTATGTATACCCACTGAAATGCAAAGACTCTCAAGCTATTAATAAATGATACAATGTCATGTTTATGATTTTAACAATAATTAATTACTAGCTACTCACATTGTATTGGCAAACATTTTTAAGCTTTGTGTACTTTCTAAGAGCCTAAAATGCAGTAGAAATATGTTCTATTACCATCACTTGAAATCTGACCTTTGCTTTACTGATCTCAGAACAAATCTGCAGCATTTTTGCTAAAGTCAAAGTGTGGGGAATGTAGGACAAAAATCCATACAACTAGGCTGTGTTCTATTGCTCACAGAACATCTTAATATCTTCCAGTGGTTTATTAAGGAAACATGCCCATTTTCAAAAAAAGACTGCATTTTTTCTGGCTGTGAGACTCAAATTTGGATCCAAAAATCAAAGTGGATTCTCATCACCATCAGTAAAACAGGTTCTTCCATAAACAAAATTAGACCTCTGGTTATTTCTATGCATTGCTATTTCTAAATGATGCCCTCAGGATCACCTTGGCAGCTCCAGTCATCTGCAGTGATCTGCATGAGTATGACTTGACTTGTTGCTGGATTGTAGAAGTTCATTTTGCCTAGAGCTGACACTGGCTCTGATCCAGCACTGCACGTAAAGAAATCTGTTAAAGAGCTAGAAATAAGCTAAACATTTCCTGATTGCCAGTCCAGTGTTTCTAACTATACTTCCAACTCTTCTGTTCTCCAAACATCCTCCAGACAATAAAAGCAGAAGTCACTTAGATTGCTTATTTTTCCATTAACTAGGTTTTTTTTTTTTTGGTCACTTTTTTGGAATTTTTTCTGCCTGGATGTCCCAGATTTTCTGCATTGTTATCGTATGGTAAAGGAACCATGATGGTCCTTACAGTAGAAGATGTGATTACTTTTCTTGAAAATATCTTCAAAAGCAAACAATAGCATAACAAATAACTCCATTAGTAGAGGTAGCAATGGAAGGTAATTTCCAGGGATTTGCATTTCAAGGCTGGATTCACTGGCAACCCATGCTTTGTGATCTCTGGATGAAGTTTCTCAAATAGCTGGGCATTTATGATTGCATATGAATTTATCTGATGTTTAATTGAAGGACATAAATCAGAAGGCTTCCTTTATATTTACAGGGGCATTTACAAGACCTCTCTTCACCACCCTATTTTTCTGTATTTCTAACAAATTCATACCCTTGAGATATTCAAAGAAACACAGAATAGTTTGGGCCAGAAGGGAACCTCAAAGGTCATCTAGGCCAACTCCCTTGCAATGAGCAGGGACATCCTGAACTAGATCACGTTGCTCAGAACCACATCCAGCTGGGCCTGGAATGTCTCCAGGGATGGCGCATCCACCACCTCTCTAGGCAACCTGTGCCAGGATTTTATCATTCTCATTGTAAAGAATTTTTTTGGCACATCCAGCTTGAATATCCCCTCTTTTAGTTTAAGACCATCACCCCTCATCCTATCACAACAGTACCTGCTAAAAAGTCTCTCCCCATCTTTCTTACAGGACCCTTTTAAGTAGTGAAAGGCTGCAATAAGGTCTTCCCGGGGTCGTCTTCTCTTCAGGATGAACAACCCAGACTCTCTCAGACTTTCCTCACAGGAGAGGTGTTCCATCCCTCTGATAATTTCTGCAGCACTCCTCTGGACCCTCTCCGACAGGTCCATGTCTTTCCTGTACCAGTTTGGCCACCATGTTTGCAATTTAAGAATGGAAAGTAGTAGACTGAGAAAGAGACATTTAGAGTAATCACATTAAAGGGTTGGGCTTTTTTTTAAGATGCAGGCCCTGGTTGTCAAAAGCTGGAGCTTCAATTTATATGCTGAGATCCACACTTAAACTACTACATGACTGGACTGATTTCCAGAATGGATCAAGGACAGCTTTAGCACAACAGCACATCTGTAAGATGCTTGCAGATTCAGTTAAAAGCCTGGAAAAGGATAATTGCTATGAGCAATTGCTGCTCATCCTGCAATAATCAGTCTTGCTAAAAAATCTGGATCCATATTCAGTATTCAATTCAACATTTAAAACACTTTGCCATCCGACCTTTCTTGCAGTAGCTTGAAGGGTTAACACATTAATTAAAGCAAGGTATTCTGCTCCTTAAATTATTAACTAAAATAAAAACTGCATCTGGTGTTTAACAGCAACTCAGTCCCAACAGCAGGTTTTAGTCACTTCACCTAAATCAAACATATCATAGAGTTGGCATGAAAATCATACTGTCAGACTCAAACACATCTGGCGAGTGATACACAATTTTATATATAATGAAAATAACAAACTACCTCTATTATTTATGCAGATGCACTTTAAGTTGTTTGCTATGCTTATGTCTTTTACCATACACATTTGGAAGCTAAAAATCCTAATGAAAATTAATGATTAAGATCAAGAGGGAAGAAATTGCTTTTTTCTTTCTCAACTAGTGCTATACGTACTGATACCACTGCCATTCTGTTTTGCTCTCAGATAGCAGAGTAGCTTTTTAATTAAATAGAATGGAAATGGATAAGCTTGGCTTATCTTGGTTCTGGCTTATAAAGTCCTTACTCAGGGCAAGTGGTACTTTATACAATGACTGTTAGGACATCATTATGCTGTGAGGAGTTCCATTAAAGTCCATGAAATCAAAGTGTGGGATAAGGTCCTACTCAGGTCCTTATTAAGTTTTGATTTACCAGGAGCTGTTGCATCCTGAAAGAACAGAGATCTCAGTGCAGAAAGCTCTGGGCTGCTGCCTGCACTAGTGTCAGCAGTCTCATAGCCAGGGTGGAAGGGCTGGATGAATTCATGTGGCTCAGATATATCAGAGGTAAAAAAGATGCTGGAAAACAGCTTCACATCCTTCCCTTACCACAGAGAGTAAAAGCAGAAGCTATCAATGTTGACATTAAAACGAGAAAAAAACAGAAGAACTATGAAGAGGCATCTTAGTTGTTAGAACATGTGCTGGGTACTCCTGGGAGATCAAAACATAGGGCTCTTCATTAATACTGAAAGCACATACAGCATTCATCAGTTATCCCTGATGTCTAAAGTGCATGCATTACAGATGCTTATTTTAAAGTCTGGAGGCTCATTTGCCTGTTTCTTAGAGGACCAAGACTGCAAGCATTGGGTGTACTTTCCCATTTCATCCTGAGGTAAACAGAAAAAGAGACCTTACCCGTTTGCCTCTCTCACCTTACCCTGAACACAAGTCTTGCCTGAAAAAATGAACCTCATGTTAGGAACATTGACAGCACTGCATAAAAACCAACTAGCTGTTTCTCATATTGAGATTGATTAGTTTATTGGGTAGCCTAATTACATACCTTGAAATACGAGCTTGAAAATTGTATTACTGCCATATGAAAGAAACACAGTCATTATTCTGACTGATGTTTTTCTATTCTTTTTTAAGACAGATATGACTATTCATAAATCAATTAAATCAGTGGCTTATTCTCCTAGGCTGGTTTTAATAGTTTAGAAGGCAAACAACTTTAGTGCATGTGATTACATTTCTTCTAATGGAAATTTAGCAGCTGTATCAAAATAACTTTTCTAAAGCAACACCATTCTCTCCCTCATCTCCAGATGAGTCTGGAAACTGTATTATGTTATATGGGGCATGTGTGCAGAAGAGAACATTGCTCAGTAAGGCAGATCAGCCCGGGAAGTGGAAAGAACACATGTAATTATCCCTTAGCAGTACAGTAATATTTCCAGAAAATTTTTCTTTCTCTCTTGTGCAACAAGAAACCTTGTGCAACACAAGAACTAAGAAATAATAGGAAAGAACTTACGGCAATAAAAAGCAGCATCACAGTCTCCGGCGCAACTAAGAATGCCCAACTCTCTTTCCCCTCTAAACACCAATAACTTGCATCTATTGAAAGTGTGTTTTGCTGTTCTTGTTTGGTTGGTTGATTGTTTTCTTTCTGGGTTTTTTTGTTTTTGGTTGGTTGGTTGGTTGGTCGATTGGGTTTTTTTACATCATCAGGAATAGTTTCTAAATCTGTTTATGAGAATAATCAATTTTTAAAGCCTTTTCTTTAACTGGCAAGTTTAGAGTTTTCCACCTCATGGCACAGATAGTCTATAAACATTTGAGAATGTATTGGAACAACTTTTATTTCAGAAGATGAAATACCATCCTATATATCATTTAAGGTGTTAAGAGTTTAAATGTGAAAAAGAATGATCTTCTATCATGGAGACATTATAAAGTGGCTATTTTAGATTTGAATGAAAATGTCAAAGAGAAAAGCAACCCGATTAAAAGTGTTTGCACGATGATGAAGCTCACTATCCTGAGGGGGGAAAAAAAAAAAAAAAAGTAATAGCTCAAAAATAATGGGTTTCAAAAGACCAGACCTCAACAGACTTCAGGAACTGCAGGAAAAAGCCTCTTGGGAAGTTCACTTAAAGAATGCAGGACTACAGAAGGGCTGGCAATTCTTGAAAGAAACCATATCAAAGACACAGATGCAAACTATCTTAACATGAGGAACTATGAGAAGAAATTATAAAAAGCTGTTATAATGTCAGCAAGAGCTCTTTTAGGACCTAGAAAACAGAAAGCATTTTTTTCTGATTATAAAATAGTAGTGCATCCATTTGACTAATTACATACTAGAAATACATGGGAGAAAAAAATCAAAGAGTCAAAAATAAATCCTCCTCAATGCCAATGAACATAGCTTATATGCTCTAAGATGCTACTGCACAAAGCAGTTTGTGTCATCCCTCAACTGAAATTCCTGAAGTCCTATGCCCACAACAGAGCTGATGAAAACACACATGCCTGTACCCCAGCTATCCCATACAAAGTCCGATTTCTTAATTTATGGCTGATTCTATCAGTACAACATGAAACAGATTACTATGCACTGTAACTCTTCCCTCCACCCAAAATAATCTAAAGAAATAAACAGTTCAGTGCATGTTCCTTACAGTCACAGTCAGCCTGCTGACATTGAATATATGGCAATGAACAGAAGGTGGGAAAACTACTTTTGCTGCCAGGCGGGTGAGAAATTCTGGTGCTGAACGACCATGGTACGTGAATGACAGAAGCACTACTTAGATGGAGGTGTTGGTGAGGAACTGTGCAAGATGAGAAGATGGTTTATTTTGCAAGAGTAAATGAAGCATTTCTCAAAATATGCAACAGATTAGCAGAGTTGGAAGCTCATTTATGTCCTGTCTGAGCTGGTAGCAAGTAAATAAATAAGTACAACTTTCCCTTCTTACAAGTAGGTACACCTACTTTCAACTTCATCTCATTGTTTCAAAAGAATTAGCTTACTGCAATGAAGTGCTAATTATTGGTAGTTCTGTGAATGCAATTTACTTGCTTGGTATGGCTGCAGGGATACTTTCAGAGAGACATTCCAACTCCAGACAATTCGGAAACCTATGCAGAAATATGCACTATATTACCTCAAAATAGCAAAACCTGCATGACTTTTATAATAGGGTCCCCTATTACATCAATGACTCTGACCAGCACAGATAAATGGTATAAAATAAAAGAAATTTTATAGGGTTTTGATTTTTTTTTTCCTTGGTTGGCTGGGGTTTTTTTGTTGTTTTGTTTTTTTTCTTGGGGGGAGGGGGCTATTTGGTTGGTTGGTTTGGGGGGATTTTTTGGTTGTATTTTTTTTTCCCCAGGCAGCTCTTTCACTTCCAAGTGTCGTGAAGATATTTATATTTTCTCAGGTTCTACCTGGCTTCTCACTTTGAGGGTCTTTGTTTAAATACTTAAGTATTTATATGTTTAATTACTTAAATACAAAGATATTTACCATACAGGCATGTAACAGTATCTGTCTGTCCAAAAGAGTATCAAAGATAGCCATCAGGCAAACACATGGAATAGTATGTTAACATGCAAAAAGCAGTTCTGTAAGTTTGCATTGTAGGTCAAATAAATATCTACTTGATACAGTGGAAAAAAATATTAAAGTTTTTGCAGGAGTTAAAATGTCTGAAGCTTTAAGTCCATCTCTATTTGAATTGCTATAGTACTAATTATTTTGCCTTTTTAATATCCTGTTATATTATATTGTGTTATCACTTCATATAAAACATTAAATCAGCTTCTTTAGAGAAAACCAACAGAAATACAAATGCCCTATTGGGCAAAAATCATCTATTACCGCATTTTGTGTTGTTTACCCCTTAGGAGTCACACAACAAAATAAGCCATAGATACTATCCTTGTAATAAAAAGAAACCACATACCACAACAAAGAAGGTTGAATTCAGGAGCCAATGATATTTAATGTATGCAGAAATCATACAGCTACACTACTGTATGGACAGCCTGTGAACAACATATATTAATTGGAGAAAAACTGACTTAAAAGGTAACTCAGTCTGAGTTGAGAAGAGGCTGTGTATCAAATCTCAGCTTTGAACCAATCCTTGTACATTTTGATGGGCTGCCATGAGGCTTGTGGCTTTTGCTACGTTTTTACCCTTCCAAAGGAAAATAAAAAAAATAATGAAAAAGTCATTTTGTTACACGCACAGATGGTAGATTTTGCTAACGTCGTATCCAAATAATTTTCTTCTCTAATCTGCTTGTGCATCTGAATGTTAATGCCTCAATGCACTTAAGTCACAGAACTTCTCAGTAACAAGAACAAATTAAGAGATGCTACAATATAGATGTCATAAAAGTAGAGTTGAAGAGGGTGTGGAATCACAGTTCTCTTGGTTTGCCATTGATCTCTAATATATGCCACATTTTTAATAATGGCAACTGAAGAGATGGAGTGCAGTCTTGATTTTCAGCTGTGTATTCTCATTTTTTCCCAGAAAAAAGTCCTCAGGAAACATTTGCTTGCCTGCTTGCTCAATTAGATAGGAGTAATTAGGTTTCATTTTAAGCCATGGTTGAAAGGCATATGCCAACGTTCAGAAAGCATTTTAAAAGGCTCTAGGCTTTTTGAAGCCCTGGATTTCCCAGAAGCACACACTGGGCAACACCATCAATGAAAGTGAAATGAAAAGATAGACAAAGAGGGTTCTAGCACTGGCAACAACAGTGTCTTGTCGTGTGCCTGAGCCAAGCTCTGCCCTTAAGCGCTGCTGCCGTGCTGCACAGGCTCCAGAGTATTTCCTATGAAATTTCTTTGATGTGGTTTAAACAGGGAATGCTCGGGAAAGAAAAAAAGTCTTGAGTTTTTATCCTTGCTCATTCACTTGCATCTTTCTTACACTCTTTTTTAGTCTTCATTTTTTATGGATGAACTTAATCTAGTTATTTAATGACTGAAGCTTTTGCTCACAGGCCTTACATAATAATCCTGATAATTATTTCTTATCATGCTCATTCATACATGCCTCCTACCAACATGCCTGAGGTGCTGCACAGACACTGCAAAACATAGCACAAATTAAACATAACAAAAGAAAATCTAATGCCATATTTAGAAAGGCACGTATGATATTAACAAGAGAAAGGCTGTTTTCAAACATGAAGAATTTCAAGGCAAAACCACTGCAAATACAGAGGGATTCCTGTGAGTTTCTTGCTACCAACCCTATCAAATTCACTTGGCTACAGCAGGAGAAACCCTCCAGCTGGCATCTTCTGAACACTTTCCTCATTTTATTTTAAAATATTTTTAGATTATTTCTGGTTTGTATACAACCTGGAAGATCAATCTGTTTTGATACCTACAGAGTTTTTATAATATGGTCATTTCTGGCTATCATCTTTAAAGCAGTTAAACTGACAACATGCCACATAAGATATGGAAAGAATTGTTACTCTGTTACACAGAAAGGGAACTGAGACAGAAAGGAGACTAATCTTGCCAAGATCAAACAAAGCCTGTGGAAGAAAAAGAATTTGCACTCAAGTTGTCCAAGTGACAGACTATCACCCCATCTAAGCTGCAGTACATCTTCAGCTGTCACTAAAACACAAGAAATTTGGCGATTAAAATACAAATAAGGAACACTTTAAGAAACAACATATGTGGCCTTAAAGGCAAATATAACATGCATTTGTATCCGGTCCATGAGTACATATATACAGATGCCTTTCAAAACATCTACAGCATGTGCAAATGTTAAGGATCAGTTTGACAAAATCTTTAAACTCTTGAATTTGCAAATAGCCTACTGTTTTAATGTCCTTTTTTTTTCCCCCAAGATTCTTAATTGTCTCGTCAGACAAGCTCTCCAAAACCTGAGTTTCCGAATATCTGTGCAGCTACTGAACCGCATGTACTTTGCTTGTTAACAAGAAATGAAGCTGGAAGTTAAGTCACTGCTAATTAAACTCATAATTACAAGTGGAAGGTCAGACAGCAGATCCAAGGGCTGTATGAAAATGTAGTAAGACAAAAGAAAGAACAAACTTGAATGTAATAATTCAGTCCTTACTTGGCAGACTGACCCATTAGAAGACTTCTCAGCTGTATACAGTTATGAAGGCAAATATTAGAATAATGAATGCAAATCATTTGGGTTTAAACAAGTTTGTCGAGGATTAGCACAGCCTCTAAACATTACTTGGGTTTCTATTGAAAAAAAATCAAACCAAACCAAACCCAAGCAAACAAAACAAAACAAAATAAAAAAACCCAACAAAAAAACCCCCCACAAAAACCAATAAAAAAAAGATAAAAGGAAAAAACAACCCACACCAATTTAGAATTGCTCATTTACAAAGTTAGAACACGAATCATGGCTTCCAAGCCTGAGCTCCCAAGCTGATGCCACTAGCATATTCTCACAAAATGCCTTCTTTTTTGGGACTGGGGAACATCTCATTCCTCTGCTCCTGTGCAGTTCAGAAATCTGCTTCAGAGTTCACTGCCCTGCCTGTGAATCTCCATGAATGCAGAAATCCAGAGGTAACCACTATATTACCTTTATTCCCTTGTTATAAGGTTGGGGCAGAGAGAAGATGGGAAGATCACAAGGTAATTTAGGCAGATGGCTCAGAGAAGCAGTATTAAAAGAGCAAAGGATCACAGTACCAACTGCTAGCAACTGGAAAATGGCTGGAGAACAGCCAAGGAAGGTTCACACTATTTTCTGCTTTCCTTGATCTCCTGAAGAGCCAGAGCTTTTGATGTGGGTCTCAGACTCCACATTCTGACCTTCCCCACTGCTCTGTCACACTGAGGCTAGTGATGGGCACACAAGACACATGAGGAGCAAGGCAGCACATGCAGCCGTGCCAGACCAGAAAGCCAGTACTTCTCCCGACACTATCACAGTTGTGAAGAAGCCCTTGGGGGGTTGGGAAAATCCAAGTAGAAGGATTTTGGTTCTTTCCAAGACAGGCACATTTCTAACACAGGATCTGGACACCTTGACAGCGCAGCATTTACTAACCTGTTTGGAATTTAGGAAGCCTCTGTTAGGAAATACAGAAATACAGGCAGCATACCACAACTGCTTCCTGCCGTGCCTCCTGCTTTCGGTATTTCACCTTTCTGTGAGCCATAGGCAGTCCCTAAAATTCATGGCTGTGTGGAAATGCCTTGTGAGATTTTCCAATTCCAGATTAAAAAAAAAAATGATTCCCTAATGAGCAGGCTTTCATCTGACATGCTAATTCTAAAAATCTGCCTTCCAACTGTTCCAACTTTGCTTCAGTGAATGTCTCACCAAGCCCTTTCTAATAAATATCATTTATGATTTCTATGACATACTTGTTTTGCAATGAAATTGTGGAGGTAATGATGACTGGGTTGATTGACACCTAGTTATTCAATCAAATATATTCCTTTCCTGCTAGTCACAGACCATACATGCCAAATTTGCTGCTGAAACAACTTTTATTAGGCACTTTTGAGAGGGCTTGGGAAGAAAATCAGCCATGTAATCAAAATCTTAACTATGTTGCAGCTACTGCAGCAACATAATACTATTTTCTCTCCTGCTGGCAATTTAGCAGCAGCAGTACTGAACGCCAGAGAACTTCTCTATGGAGGGAGAGATAACAGCATGCATTTACTGAGAGGGTAAGGGTTGGTTTCTTAACAACGGAAGTATACACAGATGTATTTGGTAGTTATCAGCTGGTGGGCAAATTTTTATCTATAGCTTATTGTGCCTCTTTGGGTGGGAAAAATGGATTTCACAGAAGTATTCTTTTCTGGGTCCCTGAAAGATATAATGCGGGCAAGTTGAGTGGCAGATTTAGAAAGGCAAAAATAGACACTCACCATCAATACAATGCAGAAGCTAAGTAGTACTGGGAACCAAGACATCAGGCCACATTGCATCTTGTAAAGCAGTAGTTTACTTTCTCAGGAAAAATATGTGCTCTAAACCTGATACAATGCTTAATAAGATATTGCTCCTAAGGAGTGGGGACATGAAAATATCTTCATCATAGCTTAGAAATTAAGGCTCAACAGAGCTTCTATTTCTTTAGTTCATATCCTCTTCCCTAAGGCACAACTAAGCTGCTCTCTCCTCCCTCAGATTCCTCACTGAATTTCACCCCAATTTTTGTCCTGTGAACTGTGCTGAGTTTTTGCTCAGTAGACCAAACGAACAACTTCTTCAGCCATGAGGGAACTAGAACTCTCAGAATTTTTTTAGAAGATCATTTATTCAAGCTTTCTGGATTGCTATTTGTGTCTTGGATTTCAAGAGCAAATTATTCATTGAACTTAACCTTATTCCCATTACAGCCAGATCTCACAGATACTCTGTGGTAGTTTTATTCTATTTAGTTTCTCATGTAATTTCCAAAAATTACTTGCAGTTCTTACTTCTATTACTGCTAAACCCCACTTATTTTGGTAATACTAACAGAAAATTAATTTATAACAAAGCTTGTTACTGTTTTGGGCTGGTTTTATTATTATTATTGTAACTCTATATCCTACAAAGCATTATATTACCTGCAAGTACACAATGGCAAATTTAACACTGGAAATGCTGTTAAACTTATGTTCATGGAAATACACTTATTTATATCCTTCTGTGCAGATACCAAAGAGAGGGCAAAAGCAGTTTCTTGAATGCCAGCCTTACCTACACACCAATTCCTGTTTCAGGAGCCAGCCACAAACATTACAGTCTCAGTTTTGCAACCCCAAAAAAAGACTGACGGAGTAACTGTGTCATTCTCTAGCACCTAAAATCCTTGGCTTAGCATCTTGCAGGACAGCCTGTGTAGCACTACCCATCCTCTGGCCACCTCACCATTCTGTTGTCATCAGATCAAATATAAGATATCAGGCAGTAATCCTGTCAGCACTGACTGCAGATCAACGGCCCTCCCAGTACTCCATGTCAGTGCGAAGGTGGAATTTTGTCCATGTTTTAAGAGGAAAAAATAAAAACATACTTTATCCTTTAAATTTGCTGAAGAAAAACAAATTACACACAGACAAATTGCCACCAATCAACCAGCAGCTCTCTGTAGCTGTGCAGATGCCTGGTTTGTTGAAAATATTCTCATTGGGTATGGATTAGGAAGCTAACAGCAGGGGAAAGAAGTCAAAGGTGCAAGATGAATTGTGCTTGTTACAGAAGCTGTAATTTATCATCACAATATTGCCAAAACAATTGTAGAGAATTATATATAAATTTAATAAAACAACTGCTTTATTACATCTATTACCCTGGAGTCAGGTTTGGTTATCTTTTCCTCCTTCAGAAGATTTTTCTGCAAATAATATCACTGAATCTGGCCATTTATATTTTAAAAGACTGTCTGTGTTACCATATGTGCAAATAATAGTATAAACTACAGCATATATCATATGAACATAAAATTACACATAGAGGAAGTGAAATCTTATATAGTTCCCTAGAGGTGGCAGTTCCCTCTGATGTTCAACAAAGAAATAGAGACAGCTGAAGCAGTGAGATCTCTTGTTAAACAAAATGTGTATAAACCTGAAAGACCTCTCTTCTGCAAAAACACAGTTAAAGTGCCATTGTTCCCCTTCATGCACCTGTCAAAACTGCTTGGAGGTTGTTGAAGTGATGGTGAAGATGGGGGAAGAAGAAAAAAACAGCCACTGCAAATAAGCAGAGTATTTTATTTGAGAGTTATCTCCTTTTTGCAAGAATGTGTGCTGAAATGCGTAATACCTTTCTGTGAAATCCAGGTTTCCAGCTTCATGTTAAGAAGAGGCACTTACCTTATGGGATTATCCATCCTTGATACTGTGAGAAATGCTGCTAAGTTTGCTGTGTAGGAAGAGCACACGATAAGGGTGAAGAGCCACCAGCTTCCCATTACAATGCGCATAGCTACAGAATTGACAGTAGATTCTCCCCCTACAAATAAACAGAGAAAATGAGGGTGTCTCAGCAGCTTCCATTTACAATCACTCTCTGTCTGCCCTATTATGTTACACTTTTTGGAGCTACCTCTCTGCATTTCCGGTTCTCCTCCAGACTGCCCTTTCACTGTGAGAATACCACTGCTTCCATGAAGACTAGTAATTTACAAGTATTTTCTCCAGTCAGTCTTTTGCCCTGGATACTGTTCTGGAAAATCATCTTTCAAAGTATTTCCCTTGGGAATTCTTTAGGATCGAAACTACAGGACATGAAAAATATTCTAAATAAAGAAAGTTTAATGGTGAAGCACAATAAATATGCAGGAATTAAATCATTACAATGTTCGGGATATAGTAATATTCTGTTTCCAATGACCATTTTAGATTTGGAAAAACCCCACAAAACTCTCCAATGGCTTGTGTGTTATCTGTGCTGTATTTAAATCTGCAAAGACTGAAACATTGGTGTCATTACTTGTTACTGTATACAATATTTTAAAAAATGTGAAGATTTCTTTCTAGCAGGTTTCAAGCAGTTATGCTTGAACATTGTTGGAGACCAGGTCTTACCATACAGCTAGTACTAGTCACTTCAGCATATGTGTGTGCTGATTATACCTTACTGCACTTAAACCCATCAGGGATGCCACTTTAATAAGATGAGGGACCAAGTTTCATAGCACTAGTAAGGATTTTTCAGCTGAAGCTTTATAAGCTTCCAATCACAATGAAAAAATGTAGAAAAATTTAATAACCTACCCATATGTTAGCATTCAACAAAACCTGCCTTCCAGGAATAGTACTAAATTATAGATATGGGACAAAAACTGTGTGAGCAGATTTTGCAAACAATTATTTACAAAAGTAACTTTGTTAATGATAGCAATGCTACTGAATTCAATAGGATTAGTCCTATGCCTAGAGACTGTGGAGAGTAAAGTTAGCTTCATGACTACGAATCATTTCCCTATTCATTTCAAAAAACACATTTAAAAAAAAAAAAAAAAAGCCTCACATTAGTTCAAAACCATATAAACTTCTAAAATGAAATTTAAGTAGTCAGGGAAGATGCTAGCCTCAGAGTTTGAAAAGCAATTCTGCACCAAGCAGCTCTGTAGTTTATCACCTGATAATTTTCCCAAAATGGAAAAGCCTGCTAGGAGTGTTTTTTCTGGACTTTCTGAGAGACAGAAAAGGAGAACATACTGCCTCTCCCACCTCAAAACTTACCTACCTTTTCCCATTTTAAATTAGCTGGGCTAATAAAACATGTTACATCCCTGCACGCACCTTCTCTTTGATCTTTAGACCATTCTGGCCAAGACTAACATGTCCTGAGCTGCTTTACCCAAGGCTGAACTTTTCTGAACTTCCAGCAGAGGTGTTTATAAGAGTGAGTACCTTGCTGAACAAAGGCGCCGTAAACGACCCAGATGGCACTGTGGAGGGTAGAGGAAGCAGAAGGACTCGGCTGGGAAGCATTCTGTGCCCTGACTGCCTGGATCCGGTTCAAGACAAATATCAAGACACCAACTATAGGGATGGCTGCAGCAATGCAAGCCCACACCGCAAAGTCGAAAGGAGCAAAGAGAGAGAAGATGTTGATTTTCTCTTCAGGCTTTTTGATTAAGATCCCCACGGAATAGTCCATGTACCGCTTGCTGAAGTCCACAACACTCTCTCGTTCTGGTGTTATAGTGATGGCTGAGATGGCTAGGTCTGCTCTCTGTGAGACAAACGCAACAGATCAGATCTCTTCCTTTCACCATGACTTTGGCCAGCGTGAGCCTTAAGGAGAAACATTTTACGAACCAAGTGACTCCATGCATTTCTTTCTACAACTTAGCAGAAATTTAAATAAATTGCCTAAAAATAAAACCACAATCAGCTTCATAATTTGAACATTGGTTAAGTGCACTGGCCTAAAGCAGAGTACTGAAAAATAACATGTCGCTATCTAGAACAAAAACCATCACCCTGATTCCTCTCTGGAATGAGTACAATTTATTTCACCTTTATTTCTCATTTGTTTTCCAGAGGATGCCCAAAATTCCACACCATATTAAGCTGGTACATTGCAAGCAGTAAGAAACACCGTTTATTCAGCTTGAGAATTTGATAGCAAGGTGCGAAGACCTGAGGTTTGTTGTTCTCCCTGCAGAACTGCCAACTTTGTATTTATGATGGGATTTCATATGACAGTTGGGGGGGAAGATTGTGTTGGGGTTTTTTTACGATGAATAAAGTAATTGCATAAACTAGTAATTGGAAGAATGTACCAAAGGCAACTTAGCACCTGAAACTGCTTTGACCGCAACATTTAAAGCAAGTAGGTTTTACTTGTAGAGGATCCTTAAAGAGTATGCAAACTCAATGAAAGCTAAAACAGGAGTTAGTAAATAAGATTCTCAAAGCTTTTGAAGAGCTGCAATTACATTATGAATAATGTTCCATTTTAATAAAAAGAATTATCCTCAAAACAATAGAATGTACTTTTTGTTTCCTATCTCTAACTTTTGTTGGGAAAATAAAGCAAATGTTAGATGAGGGAGGTCTGCTTTGAAATCCTTTGCAGTCAGTGGAAAACCTTGTAGCAGAAATATAATTTTAAAAATACTATAATGGATACTTTGTTGCTTCAAAGAAAGCAATTTCCAGAGAAATTTAACAGGATTTCTTACCCCATTTTCAAATCAATGATTCAAACAGCTTATGTCAATGCAAAGTAAGTAAAAATTTCTTCATACTACCTAGCACCAACCATGAATATCCCATTATTGAACACACATTTGCTACCATTTTAATTGCTTTTATTTCTTCCTAAACAACTACTTACCAAATACTGAGCTGCCTACGTACTAGTTAATGAGAAAGCTTTCACTTTCAGTAACAACTCCACTGCAGAAGAGTAACCTATTCTACAAGGGGCAGCCACATGGAATATTAATTCCTTTGATTCCCCTTTTTATTAATATTTGTCCCATACTAGATAGCAAGAACATGAACCAGATATGCTCTAATTTCATTCTCTGGGAGATTCTAAGTTAGGAACTTTCCCCATTTACTTCAATGGAGTTCACACTCCTGATTTGAAAGGCTGTAATTAAGAAAAGAAATTTGGTCCTCTCTGTTTTAAATGAATGACTAATTTTGAGATCAGTTTAAACGCTGGTTCTTCAAAACACTTCTTTATGATATATTACATGGGGCACTTTGCCTGTTTTGGAGTCAAGCAGTTGGTAATTATCACATTGCCAGAAAGTGACCCAAAGAAAGTCACACCTACAAACAAGTAGCAAAGACATAATGACAAAAATGAAAATAATAACATTTTATGAAGAATATATTATTTTTAGTCTATTTTGTATAGTCATTCACTCACACACACATACATGTCCTCTCTTCTTATTCTTACAGCTATGTAAAAAACACAGATTTACATTGATAAAACTGATGTTGAGTTGGGAGTAAACAGAACAACAGACTCTCTAGTTCCTATCCTGTATACAGTTTACGCTCAAACCATCCATGGCTCTGAAGTGTTCTGCACTTGTGCTTTCATCCTAATTCATTCTCTTAGAGTTTGGAAGATTACAAAGCTTTGACACCCTGCTCCATAGTGGCAGGGGGGAGGGTTATTGTTTGATTGTTCTTTGTTTTAAATGCAGGTTCTTTTTCTGTGTACCTTGTTAATTAGTTCTCCAATCATGCCATTCCAGGAGCTGTTTTGGAGCTGCTGTCCATATTTGCCATCAGGAGCTTGATATATCTCATACTTGAAGCCCAGATTCTTGGCAAGTGCATCCAGGACATCAATGGAAAATCCTTTATACCGTTTTGGTTGCCCAAGAATGTTCTCTGCCACCATCACAAAAGGTTCTTCCTGAGAATAAAAGAGTATTTTAACTGACAATTGAAACAAGTTTTTCAGTTTGCTTCTCTTAGTAAAGGAATGTTTCCTGAGTTAATTCTGTACAGCTTGGTACTGATTTTGAGACAAGAACTGTAGGCCATGGGGTATACCATGAGGCATCCCAACTACATACCACTGCCTCAGCACCTGGGTCCTATATGTAGCCTTGTAGCCTTATGTTTTCCATAGCTCTTGAGAAGATGCAGAGACTCCAGAAAACAATTCAACATCCTCTAGCAGCTTCCAGGTGCCTACAGAATGAATTGCTCTCTGAAGTATCTGCCCCTTCTCACCAACTATAAAAAGGGAACAGACACCTACCTTACTGTCCTAACTAGCTGTCTAGAATACAGATATTAAGCTATCTAGAATATAGCTATTGTTAAGCACACAAGTCCTAGATAGGAACATTACTGTCCATCTATCTCAGTCCATATTAGATTTAGAAAGCCATTTTTTACAGATAATGATTAGTCCAGGAGACATACTAAAGCAACAGCTCAGCCTGCTGCATTTAATGAATATTTAAAATTGTGAAAATTCAAAGAATAACCTTCATGGGTACTACTTCCTGGAGTATTTTAAATTAAAATATGTTTTGGGACCAAGGAAATGCTGCATTTTGTGTTATGTTTTCTGTCAGACGTGGGCATCCTGTTCTGCAGGGGAACAAAATGGCTGCCTGTAGCACAAGACTGGCTGCCTTTGAAACCTGATACTGATATTCTTATGGAAGGGATCTGCTCACCTCCCATGTAAACTACAGCATAATCTCGCCTGTCACTAGGTAAAGCAAAGGAAATGGGGTTGGAGGAAGAGCCTTAATGATCTTATGCGGTACTTCCTATTTGTACCATGATTCAGAAAAAGAGAAATAAAAAAACCCCACACATAAAAAAACCACAAACCCATAGCAAAAAACCAACCAACCAACCAAAACCAAACCAAACCAAAAACCAAAACCAAAACAAAACCAAAACCAACCAAACAAAAAAAACAACCAAAAGACCCCATTCTGCAATCTGCAAACAGCAATATTTTAGGCAGGAATGCAGCCAAATCCCAGTTTGCCCCTAATTCAGCGCTTAGCTGAGAAGAGCTCTGTTACCACTCTGGATACTAACAGACAGCCCCAAAAGTGTAATGATTTTTTGGAAAGACTATGCCTTTCTAAAAGATATAGTTTATCTCAATGGGAATTTATGAGCATGATGGAGGAAACACTTGATTAAATTTTACAGCCTGCAGCGTACAAGAGTCAAGATTAGATTATCATAATTGGCCCATCTGATCTTAAAATCCAGGAAATGCTGGAAAGTGCATATCTGAGTTAGAGTACAGTATCTGGAATGCACCCCTGGGCACTCGGGCTGTGTGCTGGTTTCATGCCCAGTAAGAATTACAATACAGAAAACCAGCATAAGCAAACAAACAAATGCTCTGTATCTCTAACAGTGCACAACTTCACATAAATAATAAAAGGCTATCTTCCTTGTTTATGCAACTGATCATCCAAAAATATAGCACTGAGAATTATAGGGAAAAATACTGTGGGAAATGCCTGAAATACTCAGATCCTTTTTAATCTGAGCATTTTGTTTCCTGAACTCAAACAGGATCATACCAAGACAGTCACCACTTTGAGCGTCAATCCTTGTAAGTCATTGCCCAGACGTCGTTCTTGTAGGCTACCATTCAGTCCTTTCTCAGAGTCCCATGTTGCCAACTAGAACAGAAAGTATAGTGAGTGTGAAGGACTATTATGCAGAAATATTTTAGTATTTATATAAACACTTAACAGTAGCTTGACCAAAATAGAATGAGAGATGTGTGGCTTTTTTTATGCAGAATTAGAATTAGTTAGATTCAGAGGACAAACATAAACAAGTACCTTGCCCAAATATATTTTCATCAATGCCTGTAACAGAACAGCTCTATTATTTGTAGTATTTGTCATATTATTTCACTTAGATCCCCCTGCTATGACGTTTCTCTCCAGAGTGTTTATATTGTCTGAGAATCCTCAGGAATATCTGTGAACTCACTATCCCATATTTCCCTCTTTGCTCAGATCCTCTCCTACTTTTCAAATCACACTCTACTGCTTTTTAAAAACTAACCTTTTTTGCTGCTGCACAACATTGTCACTCATGGATAGTCATAAAGTCTTGACACAAATTCTGTGGTGTCAAACTGTCTCCTCTCTCACTTAGACTTAGAATCATAGAATTGCTTCAGATCCTATCTTAAGTCCTATTTTCTCTGTTCTTGCCCTATCTCTACCTCATCAGTAAAACAATAACAGGCTCCTGATGATCAAATAATCTTACATCTACCAGTACTTCATGCATCTGCTAGATGTACCTGAACACATATTTTCAGGATATATCCCTGGAACATTACATCTAAATATTTTATTTTTCAACTAAATATACTGCTTTAAAAATCAGTTTTACTGCATTTTCTGAAGAAAAATGCAGTAAAATTCAATAGAATAGGTTCAATAGAAAAGTCAATCTTGAGTGACCTTTGCATTATTCAAACTAAATATGCTTTTCAGCAGCAACAGCTGTCAGACCCTCCTTTTGCCTTCAAACAGAATCCATGGTGTCATTTTGTTCAGAAGAGTCATAAATAATATCAAGCAGAAACTCTTTTCTTCTTTCTTTCTTTTTTTTGGCTCTGCATCAATACTATGCTCACATATGTGGAAGCAGTGTTGTTAGCTGAAGGCACGCCCTGTAGAAATTAAATACAGTCCAAGATCTGTGAAATGTGGCTTCTTCCTGCTAGAAGCTAATTTTCATGTAACAAGTCAAAACCTTCTTGGAAAGAACTTATTTCACTGAAAATGCCTATGGCTACATGTCCTACATGATTTATTTCTATGACTTCAGTTTTATCCAAAAGCCTCAAAAATGAAACCAACAAATAAAATGTGACGGGAGATATCTGTATAGTTTTATTTTTGTTTTGTTGCACTAAACTGATAAACAGGGAACTAAAAAGAACAGGTCAGTAAATATTCAGCCATCATAACTATCACAACTGATGAAAATTATTCTATAGTCACTAAATCTTCAAAGCTGAGAACACAGGAAAGAATTAAGCTAAACCTCATTTTAAACCAAATGATCTAAGGGATGGAGGAAGAGAATGAATGAATAAATAATATTCAGCTTTCTAATAACAATCCTGTATACTGAAGTATCTCAGACTGAAAACTCTCCCCCTGTGATGACAGTTTGGAGTGAAAGATAAGCTTCCAAACATAAAAGTGTCTGTAGCAATACAGGTAGATACCTATAGCCATGGTATCTTTTAAAGCTGAATTTAGATGCTTGCTATAAAATATGTCCAGATGTTTCTTAGATTTTGCTATTGCAAAACCAAATTAATAAATTTGTAATCTGACATAAATCACTGTGGTTCAACAGACTTCAAACACCAACATAAGTGTGTGTGGCATATATTTTGTCCAAATCTGTAAAAGAAAATTCCCTGTCAGCTTTTTCAGCTATCATGTGCAGTAAGTACATGATAAAGATGCATGAAAGGTTTTGGCCAAAATAGCTTGCACAACCTACAGATGGTAATTAATTTTTTATTTAAAAATGGGAAATGTAACACATTCATTACTTCACCACTGGTGGACTAGCATTTCAATTCTTTCTCCCACTCCTTTCCCTTTCAAAAACTATCTGATTTCATATCAAGGCCTTCAACTTCCTGAATACCCTACATTTCACATTCTGCATTAACTCTAAAAATTCCAAAAAAGAAATGGAGACATGCCAGTGGAAAGCCGTAAATGTATTCCTTTTATTCAAAAGGAGCAAGACAAAGATTCTTCTTTTATGCAGTAGGTGTAAGTGCAAGGAGAAGGATCATATTTCAGTTCAGCACAGAACTCCATAGTGTTCTCTATGGAGGCACAAATATTTCAGTCTCTAAAAAAGCAAACTATGCACATAAAGTTGGTAAATAGAACATGAGAAAAATCATTTCCAGAAGAGATTTTTCCTGTGCATCCTTGTGCTTCAGAACATTTCATTTGTTCAGAAGTGTTCCAATTTTAACTTCCACTTCTTGCAGATAGAATTTTGTTTATAGGACTGATGAATTTACAGATACAGCTATCAATTTGTGACAGCTGATTTCCAGCACTGTTAAACACAATGAGTACTGCTGTTAAGGCTGTTGGAGTTTCATTCTTTGGAGAAATATGTACCAAGTTCCTACCAGAAGTCTGAAGCCAAAGGTTGTAGCACAGCCATAAGCTAATAGGAGATAAAGGGCTTTTAGATGTCATTGTGACAAACAATTACTTGCAGAATTAGCACTTGTGTCATGCATTTAAAAAATCAATGGTCTCTGGAACAAATATTTAATGGCAGCCTGGGTGTATATGAAATATGATATCCTTGTACCATGCACGTATGCTTTGAGTGTTGGGCCTTCACTCCCTTTGCCGGTCTTGCAATATGGCTAAACACTTACTGAAACATTTAACATTGTAAAAGCAGATTTTAAGCAAACATGATAATAAAAAATACTAAACAAAATGTGAAAAAGAAAATTAATGTTTACAAGAGACAAATATGAAATAAGGCAGTGGCCCATTAAATAAGTGGAGCAAACTGGACACTCCT
Source organism: Psittacus erithacus (assembly GCA_009867235.2). Lineage (NCBI taxonomy): Eukaryota > Metazoa > Chordata > Aves > Psittaciformes > Psittacidae > Psittacus > Psittacus erithacus. The sequence goes on from WYDI02032801.1 coordinate 28,476, forward strand.
CTGTTGCAGTTTTAAGGAATAAAAGGAATTATATTTAAATATAAGAAAATAAAAATTTACATGTAAGTAAACAATTCTTTTTTAAATGCAGTATATCAATATCTAAAGAATTTCCTGTCATTCAATATTCACAATAAGGTATTAGTAGGACTCACACATTAGATTATGTGTCATTCTTGAGGAACTGACAAGACTCTCTGAAACATAATTTGCATTTTTATGACCGGGGTTGCCTTAATGGTATCAAAATCTTTTAATTTGAAATATGGGATCATAATTAAGAAAAAAACCCAGTCAAACATTTTGGACTGTGTATTTGTGTAATCCACAGTTACATAAAAGAGGATTAGGAAAATATAAAGGTATCAATTATCATATATGCAAGTGAATCGAAACACTGATACGATTTATTTCTCTTACAGCTACATAATTATTAAGAATATTCTAACATTTCTACTCTAAAGCATAAGCTTATAGTCATTACTAAGAGTAAGATACTAGGCAAGATCACCAGCTGAACTGATTAAGCTATAAATCTCTGGTCCAGCATAACTTGACCTTGCTTGCAGTGAAATACCTGCAAATGATTTACATCCAGATGTTTGTTCCATTCTGATATTCTGCATTTGTTTGCATTCAAGATGTAGCTTGCTTCTGAACTTCTGCAGTGAGACTGGGACACTTATGCACCCATAGCCACTGAGATCTCCAAAATATATTAAAACTACAAAGTGGAGAATTGTGAACCAAGCCTTAAATAGTATAGAAACTCACTCTTTTGGGTGACAATTTTATCACATCCTGTTGAATGTGCACAATGCTTAGTTTACCATGAAGGGGCCACACAAGGATTACATCTGCATGATAAAAGTTCAGAGAAGAGCAGGGAGATCATGGAAAGCTGCTCTCTCCCATACCTGAAACTTCAGCAAACAGCATCATCCATCTCCTGAGACAGTAAGCTCTTAAAAGGCAATGACCAGCCAATCAGTGTAAAGCAATAAAAAACAGAGGACTAGGGAAGGGCTGCCTACTCTGGGGCTGTTGCCCCATGCCGCTGTTTGTCCAACAGGACCCTGGTTTTCTGTGCAGGGCAGTGATGTGACTGCTGATGCTTTAATTGGCCTTTAAGAATGTGAGATACTCAGGAAGAATAATGCATCTTATTCTAATTCTAGTGCAAGTTTATTTTTTTCAAATGCATAGTGCTATATAAATGATGACAAAGCGTCTCTAGAAAATCACAGGAAGATGAGCATTAGACAGCAAGACCTTGTAATGAACAACTCATGCTGGACAAACTTGACTGCCTTTTCAATAATACTGCAGAATTAATAGGTAACTGACATGAAGAAGACAATATACTTGTATCTTAATTTTAGTTTTGCTTCATACAGAGTTTTGTGAAACCACACCTAGAACAATTTGTATTTGTTTACTGAATAAGGACAGTATCATGATTTGTATCAATAGGACAGTATCAATAAGGACAGACATGATTTGTAGACTAGCCTCTAAGCAACAAGAAAGAACGAAGTATCAAGAAGTTTTGAGATAGCTTAGAGTAAATCAATATTATGATCTCATTTACTTCATAGCTTTCTTCATGATTTGGAACAGGAAATAGCAAATTACTAAAATTAAAATGTCTAAGATGCAAAGATATCTCAAAACTGGGAAGTGTTGCAGATGCGTCAGACTGAAAGAGTGAGAAAATAAATGGGAGTGCTATGAATCCAGACATGAAATAATAATATGCATTTTACATAACTAGAAGCAAACATTTATGAAAAGGGAAAATGAAAAATAGAGCTACTTCAATTGAAGAAACAAAGAAATTAATGTTAAAAAATTTTGCAGGGAGAAAGCATTCTGCAAATGGATGATGAGCTTGTAATACAGTGCAGCCGTGAAAGTACTAGTGTGGTTATGGACTCCACAAGTCTCATGGTGTAGGCTATACAGAGTGCAGTCACAACACAGCTGAGAAGAATACAGTCTTAACACTGTTTAGGATCTGTCTGAACAAGATTTAGGTATGCTGGAAGAAAATCAAGGGAGAACAGGACAACTACTACTGGGATGGAGGAGTCAGTTTGTACAACAAAAGACACAACTGTGAGTATCTAAGATAATGATGACTTATAAATGAGAAAATTAAAAACCAAAACTAGATGTAAGTCAACAGAACCACTGCTGTTGACTTCCAATAATCTACAGAGACCCTTTCACATGAAATACAAACCATTTCCTAGAAACATTTATTCATTCTCAATGCAGACTGTGAAATTCCAAATAGATAAAATAGCCGAGTTTTTCTGGGTCTTTCTAAGTGGAACAATTATTCATGGGAAAGGCTCGGCACATCCAAGATATGAGGAAGTGCATATATAAAGGAAATCACAGAACAGCCTGACAGTCTGGTGGTTCCTGAATTTACTAGAGATATCAGATCTGAACCAGTGTTTCACGTAATGCTGTGTCCCAGCCAAAGGTGATTAGGATACATTTCTTATATGTGGCACAACATTCAAGTTCCAGACTGCAAGGTTTAGCCTGTGATCTCATCAATTTGTCGCATCTCAGGTGAGTGGATTAATCACCATCTTTAAGGATAGTATGGGGGCACGTTATCATTCACGAAGGTCAAAGGAATCAGTTTAGTCTTTATGATGAATGGCATAATTCCTGAATACTTGAAAACCTCAGATATTTTAATTTCCAATAAAAAAATCCTTTCCTGACTGCTGAAATGAAGCCATTCTTAGAACTCAGCCAGGGAGAAACTATGTAGAAAGTGCACAGGAGCCATTTAAGGTCCCAGTCTACAATCACTTACAACTGTACTTTAACGTAGCAAAGCTACATAATACCACTGAATCCTGAAAGGTACACTTATATAAAGTTAACTGAGCATAGACCTAGAATAGAAAATAAAGTTCAATAACGCTGAAGGAGGGATTTGAGTAGGAAAGAGAAATTGACCTGAACTGACATATCTAAGGAAACAGATATACAACACTGCTCTTCTGAGAAGCCAGGGAGATAAATGGCAAATATCTACGATTAAGATGCCACATGAAGACTGCCCTTGAAGTAGCACAGTGCCCTTCAAACCATGTAAGGAAACTGGTTCAAAATTAAGACAGAAAAGCAGCATTAACTGTGTCTGTATCACATAGATAGTTGCGTGAAATTCTCATTTAACATTTAAGAAAACAATTCTCCAATTGTTGGAACAAAATGTACTTTGGAAAGAAGCTGCGTAATAACAAGCAGAAAATTTATACAAATTGGAATGAAAATGTCAAAATAATTCAAAGGGCTCAAACCCAATAAAAACTGATTAAAATTAAAAAAAAATAAATTGCAAATTAGTATCACAACTATCATGCTTTGCCATGTAAGATCAATTACAGTATTTAAACAGTATCATTCAGAGAGTAATTAGAATCTAGGGTATAGAGTCTCTGTCTCCTTGTCATTTACAATAATTTCTACATAATATACATGGAAATACAGGGAAAAAGATAACCTAAAACTCTGGGGATAGTTTAGGAGGACAGAGGACTAAAAGCAGAGGCTTTGGTAGAGGTATTTCAACACTAATATTCTTCTCTACAGGTATTTCAACACTAATATTCTTCTCTACAGGTCTATATATTTATTCGGCTCTCACTCTACACATTCTGCATTTTGCTGCAATTAGCAAGTTTGAACTTACCTCGCATAACTCAGCAGTATCTTGTTCCACTATTTTTATGGTTCTTCATTGAAGAGAACATAATATATTTTGAAACAAGGGGAAGCAGTTTCCTTTATGTTTTTCATTAGCCAAAGATCAGTTCAATTAAATGTAATGGCCGTATTACTAAAAGCCAACTATTTTACATACAATAGAGCTCTACAACACAAATTAAGATTAGATACATTATGCTTTATACTACTAATGTTAAGAAAGCTAAAATATTCTTGTATATGCATCTGTGGATTGAGTAGGTTTCTGCAGTACTGTGACTGAGGAGTTTCATGCAGAATTGAAGTAGTCGCTTTCTGTAATACTGGAGCTTTTATTGACCCAGTATAAAACTTCTCATACCTCTTGGGAATGGATCAGCAGCATATACTTTGTATTTATATTGCATATACATCACATTTAATATTATGTTGAAGGATATAAATTATGAATATTACCTTTTTGCTGAAATAAGATATTGCTCCATTAATTGGCAGAATGAGACATTACTTTGCTAGCAAGTCAATCAAGGTGCAATGATAAAAATTCAGAAATCCTTCTTTTTCCATATTCTGACAGCTAATGAGCACCTCTGATCGTTTATGCAAAACAAACACCTACAACCAACTTTTGCCAAGCCTGGGCAAAGCATGTACAGGGCAGTGAATCTTCATGGAGCAGAAAAAGGAGCTGACAGGACATGACAAGATAAATGTAACTTGTTAATATTCATTATATACAAGTATAAATAGGCTATCTTCAGCCCTGGTTGAGTAAATTGCTTCGATTAATACTAACTTTTGAAGGAGCAGTGACTGCAACATGCTGATATTATTAGTGCAGCAACACAGGCACTAGAAAAGATGTAGTATTAAATGAAGCACTCTTAAGAGTGATGAAAAAAAGATGAACAAGAATATTGTTCTCTAATGGCTTCTCTATAAAATGTGGCAAGTATTACCCTGTCCCTAGATTTTTGCATTTCATTTTCCTAACACAAAATCAAAATGTGGGAAAATGGTGTTAAAAATAAATTTGAGCTATTTTCTTTTAGGATCTCGCAGGCTTTTCTCTTGCAAAGCAGGCAGATAACTTCCACTCCACCTATCTGCAGTTTTGCCACTTTTCAAGGTTTTACAATATGAACAACACGCTATAATGTAGCAATGCTATTGCTGAATCAGATGGCAGTGTTGCTATAGCAAAAGGTGTATGCACAGCATCACAATTCTTTTGAGGTTTGAAAAAACAGTGGGTACCTAAGATACTACTGAATCAGGCACTTCTAAGACATGTTGTAAATTATCAGTTGATACAAGGCCTCTAAGCATAAAATTAAAACTGACAAATAAACATAAATGTTAGACCAACTCAAATATGAAGTCCACAACAGAAGTCATGAGCAACTGGCTGAAAACCCCTGCAACCTGTGTTCCTTGGCACTGGATTACCTATTTGGAAGACAAACAAGCCACTGATCTTTCTTCTGCAGTTTTAAAAACAAACAAAATTGCTGCTCAGTGAGAGATAGTGGGTGCTGGACTTCAAGGATACTCTGAATGCTGCAGTTAAATACTGAATGTCAGGTAGTTCAAGAGTAGCCAATTGTGGACAAAACTGAAGCAATTCCCCCTGTCATTACTCATTAGGTGTGGGTAAAATGGAAACAAATCTATTTAACAGAAAGAACAGATTCTTTTCAAAGATTCCAGATGTTTTTTGGTGGGAAGTTACTGGCTTTTGAGATCAGAACTATCTCTGTTATCTATGCAATAGGGAACTCAGCAGACTGTTCTGTAAACACAAAAATCATTGAAAATTTGGATTTAGCAACAAATACAAATTCATATTGATTTTATATAGGTTCTTGTCCTGCTCTGTGCAGTGTAGTAACCAAACGCCTCCCTGCAGAGGTGTTCTGAGAATTTTACTGGGGTGGGAGAGCAAGAGAGGATTGTGCAACTGGACAGCTGTCAGAACCAGGTATCTTTTCCAGTTGCTCCGCATGTGAGCTGTGCATTTATGAATTGGTATGCTACAAGTGGCTATGCCAAAGCATCTGCTCCCTTCTTTTTTTTTTTTTTTTTTTCAATTCATTACTCAATTTCTTGGATATCATCCGAGATGAATGCTTTTGACTTCCCACTACATATTCAAGAAACATGTACTAGCCTATATCTGCAGTTCTAACAGCTGCACTTTTCATAACCTAGCCCATTTTGTGGTCATGTGAGGAAGAGACTATGGTGTGATTTCACCAGCTGCCGACCTTCTGAAGCTTGGCCATCACAAATTCACTTTCTGATTCTGGTTGGCACTGAGTCATCTCAGAATGAAAGCCCAGTCTTTGGTATCATCTGCTGAGCTAGCTCTCAATCCTGTATTGAAAAATGCTCTTCTCTCAAAATCCAGATATATTTGAGAAGCTCCACAACTTCAAGAGGCTGTGTTTTTTTGTAGAAAATAATTTTAAAAATAAAATTCTTATCAAAAGTTTCAATTGAAACACTTTGAGATTCAGTGTCTTCTTACATTTTCCATGAAATTTGTTATTTTATTTGTTATTTTATTTAATTTTTCTGCCACTGCTATTATCTAATTACCTCATGATATTTTGGTAGCAGCCTTGATATAACAATAAGGACAGTGTGCTAGAGGAAAAGATAGCCTATTCACATCTTAATTCAAAAGGTGTGGTTTTATCAATGTAATTTATAAAACAAATTTCAAACCTTAATACAAAGAGGTCAAATTCTTAGACAAAATGTTTGTACTTTAAAATGTGCATTTTAAAAAACAATGTTTTATCAGAACTGCTGTCAAGAGAAGTTAATATTCTCTGTTCACATAGGTAACAACCCTAAATGCCATTTTCCCTGCCAAAGGTTTTAAGTGAATTTTGACCAGCTCTGGTTATCAGCATTGAAATCTAGACCCATATCTCTGGAACCCTGAAAATTCCTAAAATAAATTTAAAACTTCAGTTTTTACTAAACTTTCCCATGTTTTGGTCTTTAGAACATGACTTCATCCTTATCCCTGCTTCTTATAGAATGTGACACAAAATGGCTTAAACAATTTGCAGACATTTTTCTCCTCAACAACGAAGAAAACATCTGATTAAAAAACCCCATAACTTAGTGTTTGGTAATGGATAATTACCTCTCCATGAATCAGAAAAGCTGTAGATAGTATTAAGGAAAATATGAATTTTCTTCTGTGTAATGACATACATTTCATGGCTTTAATTAACAACAAGCTATATTGAGACAGCCTTCTAAAATATATTTATGCCTTTGGCTTTGTTATGTACATAAACCAAGTTTTGTAAGGCAAATAAAATCAGCTTGCTCACAAAGCCAATTATCAGAGAACATACGAACATTATATCCATAGCTATTATCATTTATATAAACTATATACCAGTTGCAAAGTATTCACAAGGAATATAATAATACACAACTAATCTTTGATTATTCTTCATAAAGAAACTGTGATAAGCATATTTTTCCATGTTACTGTTTACAAACCTTTTGCTTACAAAGTTTTTGCCCTCTTTTGTTTTTCCCCACTCCAAATCAACACTGGGGAGACTTTTTATCTTTTTAAATACTAGAAGTTCAGAACTTCTGAGCAATTTTACAGTGGCAGTGCACAAAGGGTATGTAAGAAATATTGCAGTAATAAATACTTTTCCCCAGCTCCACAAACTAGCATGTACAGCAAGACTCCAACACTAGAAAGGATGTAGTAATTTCTGAAAAGTAGTCAAAGGCAAGAAATGAAAGCAGGTAAGAAAACCAGCTTGTACTACGTGTAATGCTTAAAGGCTCACCTTTCAGATTTCTTACTAAAGCTTTAAAAATAAACACCGATCTCCAAGAAACTTTATAACAAGCCCTACATCATGTTTGGAAGGATTCAATAATTTAGTAAGCTTATTTAACTAATACAAAGCTCATTTAATATTACACCTGATGCTTTGATGTTACCGAAGTGTTGAGAAAAGCTTTTAGACAGGTCAAACGTGATCACATTAGAAAACAAGACATGATTTATGTGTGGTTCAAACTTCTCAGTGGGAGGAGACAAACACTTTATGCCCATGGAGGGCCACATTAAAATAGTAGAGCCTCCACTGAGGGAAAGGCAGCGGCATTCTGGGAATGGCCCACCAGTCATATTATTTGCAGACACCCCTGGCTTAAAATATCACAATTATTCCTAGAGTGTAAATGGCTCTTTGTCACGGCAGAGCAGGTAGTCTTTCAACAATAAACAGCAGAGTATTTGTATGCAGAATTAGGGCTAAAATGGGCAATGTCCTCAGAGAAATATGGATGCAGAAATATGACAAAGAATTACCATAAAAATATCCAAGCAGGAAAAAAACCACACGTTACATTTATTAAATCCCTTCCTTACTGCTTTAACCTGATATTCTTTTTGTTGCTATGGTGATTGTTATCCAGACATTTATACATTTAAAGAAAAAATCAGTATTCTGTCTCATGAAATTCTAAGTATGAGAAATATCTCCTTAATGCAATATAAAGACTATTTCCTCAGTGGACCCATCAGGCATACATTTTTTTAAGGTCTTCTGAGTCTATTTAAACTTCTCTCTCCCACACGTTCTATGACAATGAAATCCAAAATATAAGCATGCAGTCTCTGAAAATGTACTTTCTTTTATAAATTGTAAGCTGGCTTCCTGTTCATTTTATTAAGTACCTTCTATGTTTCCCTTCTGAGAAAAAACAAGCAATTGTTCTCATTTTTGTCTTTTCATCTGTTTCATAAGCACCTAGCCACACTGCCTTCTTTTGTCTGCTTCCTGAGCTAAAGAATTATGGTCTCTATAATCTGCTCATATGGAAGAAATCTGATATCGCCAATCACCCTTTTTCCTCTGTATCTTTCCTAGTTATTCTATATATTTTTCAGGGTGTGGTGGGGAGGAATAAAACTCAGACCAAAAACCAACCCTATCCAAATAGAGACTGGCCAAAAATCAGCCCACAGAAGACTGGAAAACTGGCTTTGGAAAGCCAACTTTCTGATACAATATTAAGCGTCAATTTTGAAATTACCTTGGAAGAGTTGCCTCAAAAATGTTTTACACTGCATTTCAGCATTATAATGCAGACACAGCTGAACAAGTGAAAGTGGAAAGCAAATGTCACTTGCCAATAGAAATTGACTATGTTTAGATAAGATACAGGTATAAAGTAGAAAATTAAGCTTAGCTACTATATGCACAGTAAGATGTAGAATTAGTTAATGTTTTCTGGAAAAAGATGCTTTCATTCAGTAGAAAAAATTATAACACCCTCCATTGTGTTAGTTTGGAACTCCTCCACCCCTGCATAAGCAAAAGGTGGCATACAGGAAGTAGAAAGCTATGAGCTAGCAATAGTCTTCCTCTTCTCACTAGGCTCAGAGTAAAATAAATGATTTATTGGTAACTGGCTGCAACTCTTTATAAAGCTAAGGGGAATTGCAGCAACTGCTGAAATTCCAGCATTTCTGTAGACCATTTTTCTGTCTGCATTAAGTACATCAGGCATCTACAAATGTTCCAGGCAACAGGGATGTTTTTGTAATTCACAGAATTGCCTTACAGGTCCCAGAATGTCTGAAGGCTAGAGACTTTGCTCACAAATCAAATTAATTAAAGGAACAAAATTAAAAATGTGTTAATAATTATGGGTTGTTGTCCACATCTCCATGGTACAATATTCCCAGCTACTTTGAGGCAGGATTGGAACAAGCACTAATGGTTGAAATGCCCTATGATTTGCTGGCTGTCCATCAACTTAGTAGCTCATGATACTTGAGTGAAAACTTGCCCATTACTGAACTAGAAAGGCCTGCATTAAACAGGTTAATAACTAGCTTTATGACAGATTTCAAACTGTCGCAACTACAGGGAGGGATGAATGAACAGGTGACAAATACTATCATCACACCAGCCCAGGTGATGCTACTAAAATACTGCTGATTATCACTCCAAAGATCACAGTTAGTTGACAACCTGGAAACAGTCAAGGAAAAGAAACTCTGATAGACAAGGTCCTTCCAGAATTGGCAGCTCAGACCATGAAAGCTGTGTCTGTTCATTGCTTGGAGGCAGAAAGAAGGCTCCTACACTGAGGGCCATCAGTCTGGTATCAGCACAAGCACTCACTCACTTTTAGAGTACAGGAAGGGAAAGAGATTTGACTGTTTATTATCTAAACCACTGAAAAGCCTGGATGGATGCGTGGATGGATGGATTTGGTACCCAGGCTCTGCATCCCAAGAGCAACAAGATGCAACTCATCAGATGGTCCATCAAAAGGCAGATCATGATTAAAGACAGCTCCTTCAGAGAAGGACTTTGCCTTCACCTTGTTGAGTAACATAGACTTAATCATTTAAGATCATAACTGAATTAGCTAAAATGTTCCCCTTTTAAATTCTGTCCCTCCCTGCACTCACCTACAGCTGTCATAAAAATGACATTTCTTCACCTGTCCTTTAAGGAACACCCACCTGGCAATAAATATAGATTACATATTATTATATATTATATACATGATATATTTCAACAGATACATATGTGTATATATGTGCAAAAAGAAGTCTGTGCAGTTTTCCCTCGTAAGCATGTGGCTAATGGCTAAGTTTAAATTGCCTTTCTGTACTAAATGCCACAGTCATTATGGAGAACTACAACTGAAATAAACTGACAGAAATGGGAGAAAAAAATATTCAATATTCTCAACTAGTTTTCATAGTTTTTTAACCTAGTTACTTGCTTTTCTTTAGGGATACTTCTATCTATTTACACCAAGTCTCCCGGTAACGCTACAGAGGCTGCATGTACACACAGAAATTAAAAAAAAACTGAGGCTTTTTTGCATAATGGACTGCATATGAATACATCACAAACTGTTGGTTAAAGAATCTCACAAGACTAAAAGACCAGTAATCACATCAAACAATGGCAGTCACTAGCACATTATTCCTATCCTCATAACAGCCCACCATATCAATACAGATTTCTCCACAGACCTGTTAAATGTCACCTAGAGGATGCTGTGAAAACTGCTGACATTACAATTCATGCAAGATGTCACATTCAATGTTCTTCAACAAAATGAACTGACACTCTTCCTTTCTATGGCATATATGGCTTAGGATCTGATAAACATTTCAATGGTGGTGTAAAACACTACAGAAGGGTGGCTACTGACATGTTCCAGAAGAATATTTATATCACATTGTCAAGCATAATAACCAACATGCACAACATTTTTTTGATATTTTTTAACAACTATTTTCTATACTTTCTCTGAAAATATAATACTGCTGTAAAGAACTGGAAAATAAAATCTTCTGCATTGAGGAAAACAGAGAAAACACCTCTCTCTACCTTTTTGTTTAAATAGTTTCACTAGTTCTATTGAACAACAATTTTTAACAGAGGCATTTTTGGACATGGAAGAATGGGGGAAGCAAAGTGCAGAGTATGTGGCTACTACTACACTAGAAGTTATGCTACAAAAGCACCTGCAACTCAGGGTATCAGTAGCCTCTACGTTAGATGTAGAAAGACTAACACCAGATTCATACTTTGACCAGATTTTTTTTTTATGCAATAAAGCTGTTTTGTATGAAAGTAATAAGGGAAAAAAAAATTTTAGATTAGACTGACTTTCCTGCTCTAGCAGGTTTTCTATATTTAACTTTTCCATTGAGATGGAAAGCCAAATTGAAGCCTGCTGTGAGTACAAACCCAGGAAACTCAGCAGATCTGTACCGTTTTGGTAGTCCTGACCTGTGGTCTTAACCATTTTTTTTTTGCTTTATAGTAAACACCTTACATTGCAATACAAACCACCATTCCTGCTTCATTACCTCTGACACCCACACTCTAGATCTCATTATGTTTCTGCCAAGATACTTGCCCTAACATAACCATGAAACTTCAGTTCAGGCTTACTGCACCATGTCAATCCTGCTATAGAACTGCTTCTCTAAGCACTGGCAGTCATTTCATTTGTTTATGTATGACACACAACTTTTGCTTTTCCCATGAAAAGGTTCTGGTCAAGCATCTTAATGCTACTCTAAATTTGGACTGGCTCTGTTAAGGCTGGGATCCTAGTGGCTCCTTGACTTAAGCACATGCCTCAGGCTTGAGCCTGCCACAGGGGCGGAATGGTAAACAGGATCAGTGCTTCATTTTATAGTTAAAGGATCAATGGTATTTTCATTATTAATCCAAATCCAACATGAAGATGGATGGAAAATTTAGGAAATAAGACTGAAATGGTGAAGTAGGAGCCTTAGTTTTGTGAGAATTGTACTGAAATATCAGCAACGAATTACAGTACAGTTGCTGAAGCTGAAGGAAAGAGGAACAGTTATTTTTCCACCCCTCTAACGATTTGATTACTCCTGTTTCTGTCACTACAGTGATACTGGAATTGATTTAAATACATTAAAGCTACTGGAAATTGTAAGGGGTTTTGGCAGAATCTATAAAATGAGGAGAGTTCATTTGTTCCATTATGATGATAATATTGAAAAGCAAAGAGTGCCAGCCAGAATCCACCCCACACAACCACAAACCTTTAATTAAGAAAGCCTGATATTAAGTTGTACTCAATTACAACATGCGTAATTTGCCACTGTGCTCCCAGAGCTAGTCCATATGCTTGTGAGGCACCTTTTCAAACTCTCTTTTGGGCTCACTATGACTATCATACAATGTGCTTGTATTATAATTAAATTTGGCATAATTACAGAGTGATCAGTGACAGTCTATTGTTCAGGAAGAATTAATCCTCTGAGCCTTCCAATATCATTTTAGTTCCTGGCTCTAAATGAGATTTCAAAGAATGTAATTTATAATAACTAAAATCCCAAAAGCACACTTTAATATAGCCTTTCTTTGTTATAGCCTTTCACTAGTAAAATGCTCCTGAATTAGAACACTGTAATGATTAACCTATGCTGCATGGAATCACTCAAATGGGAAAGAAACCCAGCAAAAATACTTAAGAAGATACATTTTGACACCTTCTCCTTCTGCCTCCTTCCCAAAGCATGGACGCTGTCGAACCCTTTCAGAACCCATTCCACTATGTAAGTATCATCCTTCGTCTAGGACAATGCTTGTCTTTCCAGAAATATCCCAAGAAGTCCTCTCATCTGAAATACCACACTAATGTATGTGTATATTTGAAGAAGGCATAATGATTAGACTTGAGACAAAACTGGAGCTGCTATCATAAGAGAAAGCAGGCAGTTTGATATCCTCCTGAAATGGGATGTGGAGCTGAGCTTTTCCACAGACAGAAATCTAAATTGGGCAGTGTCAAAACATTTTGTTTAGACATTTTCAGTTTAAGTAAAATGTTTTGACAAAGTGGAGTCCTTGGAAAAATCCTTTGCAGATCTCATGCATTCCAATATTAAAACACATTTCCCCATTTCTATTCACTGTAATCCTAGTTCTCAATTTCCTCTTGTGGACAAGTTGCTAAAGCATATTATATATCCCACTGAATAAATTCCTACACTGCACTCCAGTCCCTCAGGATCACCATGTACAGGAAATACATAAGAGAATCTGACCGATGATACAAACCAGAAGATATTAAATCAGTTCCATACTGTAGGGTTTTTTCTTATTATTATCTTGTCAAAATTAAACCCTTCAGGCCAACTAAAAAAGTCTAAATTTTAATTTGTTTTTACCAAAATCAATGCTTTTGTGTGCAAATTTACACACCACAAAATAATTCCAATGAAAAACTGCCAACCAGCTCGCACTACAAATTATTTTTATTGGTGTGATTTTTCTAAATACTGTGTTAAGAAGCTTTCATTCAGTCTACATGATTAATTAAGTTCTCTGAACTATCAAAGCTCAGTTCTTTTTAATGTCAACAAGGTTCATCTGTGCAAATGAGCATGCTGGCCACTGAGTTTAGGGAGGTGAGATTCCAGGGAAACTCCATTATTAGGATAATCAGCACTCAATAATATGTTTTTCTGAAACTGAATCAAAAGTCACGGAAGAACACATTTTAGGTAAAGCAGACAAAGTTCACGTGTCTGCTATCTAATAGGTAAAACATGAATTTGTTCAGAAAGCATATAAATTATTTTTTTATTGGCCAAAATAACTTAGCAAAATAAACCAGAAAACTATAGATTTGGTGCCAAGCATCGGCAGTCATTCTGCTCATGCATCATGTATAAGGTTAGCTGGTTTATGAATTGGTTTGTGAACATTAACTGCAATGTTGCCAGCAAAAAAAAGCTTCAAAATCTCCAGATGCTGGATTCATATAAGACCATCATATCTCTAATTTTAAAGAGGAAATCTCCAGCCTTTATGGCTATAGAGACTGACAATGTTAAAGTCAAATGTAGTCACATCAGAAAAATTAAAAAGCCCTTGTAATTTTGCATTCTTCTAAGATGGTACAGATGAATAGAATTGAGTTACTTCCCAGAAGTGAGGATCAAGCATTCTTCATCAAGAGAATTGAGCTAGAAGAAAATATTCCAAGGTGAGAAGTAAAAAAAAAAAAAAAATAAATTAAAAAGTTACAAAAACCAATTTCTTTGTATTAACATCTACAAGCATGTTTGTAATTTCTATTACACAATCTCAGACCCTGACAATCTTAATACCAGTTTACTACAGGAACAACAATAGAAAATAACAAAGCATTTAAGACAAAAACAACCAGAAAAGAAAGGTGAGAGGGGCCCAGAGGGGCTTGATGCACCTGATGATACTACATAGCTGATGGACATAAAAGATAGACTATGAATGTCTGTATGGATATAGTTCAAATCTCAAAGAGCAATGGAACAGAGGGTTGAGAGAAGCAGGAATTAAAACATGAGCAAGAAGGCCAGGAGGTGGGAGGAAGAGAGACAATGGAGAGAAAGGGAACCGCACTAAGGACTGAGTAGAACGAATGCCACAGTACATAAAACATGGCAGGCAAGCAGGAACATGCAGCTTTTTTTCTTTGACTGCAGTCACCAGAAGCATCACTTACTGCTAATGCACCTGACAGGCTGATCAGCATATTAGCCAAATAACATTCTTCAGAAAGAGAGGAACATTTGCTTGTTCCTTCTAGAATGCCCTTTGATGTCATGGCAAAATATTATTAGTTGCGTCTCTGATGAGCTATCTAATAAAGGCCTCTACAAATCTTCTCTCTTCCACCATTCCGCACATATCATAGTGTGACTAACCTCAAATTACTTGACAAAGATGCTGCATTTTAACATAAACATTTATCTATAGCAGATTAAGAAGAACTCCAAATGATAAAATATAAAGTACTAACATCTGCAAGTATGCTTATGATTTCTATTATACAATCTCAGCTTATTATTGCAGAATAAATATACAAAGGAAAACAGCAGATATGTTTTGGTTATGCTACTTTCTGTCTTTCCTTAATTTCTTAGAATTTGGAGACATTACACAATTTTGAATCTAACTTACTTATTAACTATAACATTAGCACTGACATTATAGTTCAATCCACAGTACAATAAACAAGTGCATTAAATTCTCTCATGTTTATACACAAACAGTATTATCTTTTCATTTCAAGAGATGCCAATACATGGTAATAGGAGCTTGCAGGATAATTACAACATTGTACATTGACTCAATCCTCACATTCACTCCAGATATCTTCTTTGGGCTGGAATTTATACATTGCCAGCCAACCTGCCCTTGGACACAAGCATGAGGCTCTCAATGCGGTCAACAAGAACTGTGTATGTTAACAACAGGCAAAGTTTCAGCCTCAGTTCAGAATTTAAACATGCCAGTAGTCACTCTGAATTTTGGACTAGATTCAGGCTAAAGGTATTTCTGCATCAGGACCGTTTTCTTGAAACTTAAAACATGATAACAAATAAATATGATTATTAGACTTTTTCATGAGCTGTCTAGGTAATTCCTCTGGCGCTCATATAAAACTAACAAGAACAAATAACACAAAATAAAATTGCTTTTGTATAGTCAGAATCTTATCAGCAAGATAAAATTATTTGAAAAAAACAACCCCAAACAAAAAAAAAAACACACGCACACACAAAAAACCCCAAAAAAACCCCAAAACCTCAACCAACCAACCACACTTTGAATTTGGTTTGCCACTGCTTTCTATGACCATGATTAAACCAAAATATGAATTCAAAAGGCTTGAAATAATGCCTTTTGAATAAGAATCTTCTAGTCTTCAATGCCCCCATAGTCTTGAACTTACCATGAGAGGTGCAGGACAGATAAATCTCACCACTCACATCATGTAGCTATAGAAGGGCACCAGCCCTTGTAGGCTCACAAGAAAATAAGAACAAGTTACTGATCTTCTTTCCCTTCCATTCTCATGTTTCTCTTCCCAATTAATCAAAATATGTGGAAAAAAAATAGCTTCAAAAACATCTGACAGTGTTATCCACTATACCAGCAGAAATATGACAAGGTTAATCACCTGGTTTAAAGGACTCTAACTTCCCCTTGCAGGCGATGGTTGCTATCAGTTTTCTTGTGGAACGGCAGTCAATAATGTCTCCTAATCTCTTATAACAGGCATGAGACAAGCATTCTATTACAACCTAAATAAATGAGAGAATCTTTAATTTTAGACCTGTCTATCAAAGTGATATTCCACTAATTATTACAGTTATGGCTGCCATCTTTTTTTTTTTAATTTCTCCAGGTTTTGTTTGTTTGGTTTGGCTTTTTTTTAGCCACTGCTGCTATTAGCTATAATCATGATTACAAATGATGACCATGTTTTGATAAGAAAATACAATTATTTGCCACTTATCCTTTGTTTTTTTAATTTTGAGTTATTTCCAACCCTGTCCTCCCCTTTTCAGTATCATCCTCCATACCGCTTGCTCATTTCCATCACCACCCCCCCCCCAATTTAATTCATCAGGCTATTTACTCCACATTCAAATACAACTTCTCTTGTGCTCCTGTGATCAAAGTTAACTTTTTGAACAGCTACATTATCAATTGCATATCACCAGATATATTACAACCTGACCTCTGTACACGTCCTTAGAAAGCAAGATATTCAGGGCAAATATAGCATATAGAAAAATTACTATAGCTCAGAAATACATAAAATGCTGCAAAATTCTGAAAGACAATATGAAACGCCACCAAGGTTATGCACCAACTTTTCACTTCTTGCATTTCGATATTACAGATACATTCTAAAATGTGGAATTAGAGACATATATCAAGTCTGAGGGAGAGGAAGTCTTGCCAAACTCATATTTTTTTCACTATTTATGTATGGATATTGAGCACTGTCACTTTTTTGTTTCAGGGCGTTCTATCATAATGAAAAGGGAAAAAAGTGAAATGAATATGACTCCAAAATTCTGCATTAAAAACAAAAATGTAAATTTATACTAAAAAATTTATGCTATACATTTTTGAGGCAAGCAATCTTCTTTCCCAAAAAGGAACTTTAAAGTATAGAAAAAGTAAAATAAAAGGACACAAATGCCATCTATCAAAGCTAGCTTGATAGCATTGAACATGCCTTCAGCTGCCTTGACATTTTTCTAGATCAGAAACTACAATTATACTGACAATCCTCAAACCCACAGGAGTCCCATAAAGCAGTAACTAACCATGTGACTCATATGATCTTATCTTCTCCAAACTGGAAAAGCCACTGACCTGGGCTCCAATATACCACAGAGAATAAGCCACTTCGTACCCTGGTGACCCACAAAAGCAGGACTCCGCTTCAGTCTCCACCCTCCAGAATCACAACCAAAACCATATATGAGTCTTTAACAGTTATAGACACCCATGAGCAAGGTCTGCAAGGAGAAATTGTCCCAGCAGCACAGTAGATATTGTAAAAATAAATCAGTGCCTGTAGTGGACGATTCTCCGAAAAGGGGCAGTGAGGCACCCATCTGCCAGCCTGACAGGAATTCCCATGAGATATGCTGTCTCCTGGGAGCTAAGATCTGAGATGTTGCTGAGAGGGTGCCACAACTAGTGAAGAGTACAGACTACTATCCACTGCTACTCTTTCATGTAGGTGCAAATGACATTGCAAGCCAGAACCTGGGCAGAATTAAGAAAAAATATAAAGCCCCTGGGGGTGCAAGTGAAAAATATCAATGCCCAAATTATCTTTTCTTCCATTTTACCAGTTAGAGGAAAGGGTGTAACCAGAAATAGGTGTATATTGCAAATCAGCTACTGGCTTGGTAGTGCCTTACCCTGTTGTGAAGGTTTTGGCTTTTATGACAATAGCACATTCTTCAATGACTATAGCCTATTAAGGAGGGATGGGATCCACCTATCTAGAAGAGACAAGGGAATTTTTGGCAGCAGGCTGGTCAACTGGTGAGGCAGGCTTTAAACTGGATGACTTAGGGTGGGGTCCAAAGTGGCAAAGCTCACACCACTGCAATCAACTTGGGAAAAAGTCAAGCAAATCAGAGTAGCGACAAATGTTCCTTAGCTGCATATGTTCCAATGAATGCAGCCTGGGAACAAACAGGAGGAACTGGAGGTCTGCACCCAGTCAGAAAGTTACAATATCATAAGAACAACTGAAACAGGGTGGGACAACTCCCACAACTGGAGGATTGTGATGATGGCTACAGGCTGTTTCATAAAGACAGGCAAGAGATAAGAAGAGAAGGAGTTGTGCTGTATCTTAAAGAGAGCCTTGAATGTATAGAATTCAACTACAGCGATGGTGGAAGCCCAATCCAGTGCCTCTGGGTCAAGACCAGAATGGTTGTCTCCAAGAGGGATCTTACAGTAGGCATCTGCTACCGACCTCCAAACCAAGACAATAAGGCCCAGCAGTATTCTGATCACTTAAGCAAGCTTTGCATCAACAGACTCTGGTTCTTATGGGGGACTTCACCTACTCAGACATTTGTTGAAAGAACAATACAACAGCTCACATGTCATTCATCAAGTTCCTGGAATGTGTAGGGGACTGCTTCTTCATACAAATCTTAGATGTGCCAACCAGGAATGAGGCATCACTTGCTACTCAAAACCCAAGAAAACCTTCTTTGTAAGATCTTGGTTTGAGAATTGAATGGCTTTACCAGGGTGTGTAGAGATACAGTTAGAAAAGTAAAAGCTCAGCTTAAATTGAAATTGACCAGAAATGTCAAAAGATGTCAAAAACTGCAAGAAAGGGTTCTTCGAGTACATTAACAACGAGCAGAATCAGAAGGAAAATACTGGCCTGCTATTAAGCAGGAGTCACTAGTAGGGTCCCTCACAGATCAATATTGGGCCCAATGCTGTTTAATATCTTCATAAATTGCCTAAAAAATGGGATGAAGTGTACCCTCAGTTTGCTGACAATAACAAACTGAGTGGGAAAGTCAATACTTCAGAAAGGAGAGTCACCCTGCAGCAAAACCTGAATAGACTGGAACTGCAAGCTAACAAGAACCTTAAAAAGTGCAACAAGGACAAGTGTAAGGTCTTGCACCTGGGTAAGCACAATCCAAGAGTGCAGCACAGGCTGGTATCTATCTGGCTGGGGAGCAGCTCTGTGGAAAGGGATGGGGAGGTCCCAGTGGACTGCAAGCTCAATATCAGTGAACAGTATGCAGCTGCAGCAAAGAAAGCCAACAGGATGCTGGGTTACATCAACAAGGACATCACCAGCAGAGATAAAGAAGTCATTGTCCCACCCTATTCAGCACTTGTCAGGCAACACCTGAAATACTGTGTTCAAGTTTGGTCCCTGCTCTACAAAAAAAATGTGGACAGCCTTAAGAAGGTCAGAGAAGGGCTACAAAGATGATCAAAGGACCAGGAAGCCTATCACATGATGAAAGACTGAGAGAACTGGGTTTATTCAGCCTGGAAAAAAGAAAGATCAGGGTAGACCTTATTACCATTTTCCAGCATTTAAAGGGTTGTTACTAAGAAGATGGAGACTCCCTTTTTACAAGGAGTCACATAGAAAAGATACAGGGTAATGGGTACAAGTTAATCCTGGGAAGATTACAATTAAGACACAAGAGGAAATTTTTTTACAGTGAGAACAATCAGCAATTGGAATAACATCCCAGGGTAGTGGTAGATTCCCCAATGTTAGATACCCTTCACATTCAGCTGGACAGGGTGGTGGGCCATCTTGTTTAGACTACTTTTGCAAAGAAAGGTTGGAACAGATGATCCTTGAGATCCCTTCCAATCTGGTATTCTATGATTCTATGATACAAATAAATGCTAGAATACAGAATAATTATTATGGCTTGTGGTGTTGATAATATTCATCAAACTACTCCAAACATTGGCTGCATTTATTGGTTATGGAACTGATCCCATGATACCATTTCACTGTCATTAAAGTTACAGGTGACAGGAGAACAGTGATGAAAGAACACAGATCCTTTAATTTTAGCCACAAAACTTCCAACAGCACCACCAGCAGCTATTCTTGTGCAATGAAAGAAAAACTCATATTAATAATTTTAGTCTTTTCATCTTCAACCTACTAATTTTCAACACATTTCCTAAGCACATATTTCTCCTTTATTACAGTTCTCGATTCAACCCAAAGTTAGTCTCCTGTTTCAAAGATGCTGGACCATTCTACCTCATACCGGCAAAAAGCTTTTAAACAATCATCAATTCAGTATAAAATCTACTGTGCTATTACTATAGAAAAGTGTTACTGTTCAAGAATATTTCCTCTGGATCATAATTACAATAAGAATAGGTTCCTACAGGCATAATGAAACAAAATCCTGAAGTTGAAAGATTGTTTAAAACCTTACTGAGTTAGATGTCTGCTGTTTTATTTCAAAAAATCACATCTGAAGTTCATAACATATCTGAAGTTTTAATGGTTTTTATTTTTTTCCTTCCCTAAGCACACTACTACAAAAAAGGAAGAGATATTTTTAAAAAAATTGCAATGCCAAACACCTATTGCCATTTGGAGGCAGTTGGAGTGGTCTGGGTCCTGAAGCATACCTGAGATGAGTGTGACTATGCACTTTGTTCTTCATCTCCGTCTTCAGGAAGGAAATTCATATTCGGTTTGTATAAAAGGATGGTACAGAATATAAACATCTTTGTGCTATTAATGAATTCTGTTTGAACAATTTGACGTTAACTGTTTACTGCTTTTCGGCAGCCATCAGTCAGTTAATCACTGGCAGTGTCCTCACTGGGTAAGATAGATAATAGCTACCCACATCATGGCCACAGTCTACATAACTGAATTTGAATCTTGAAGAACACTCTACCTTGCTAACTTTGATGTCACTGCTTATGCAGCTTCACAATACTGTACACAGGTGCTAACTTTACTGGCCAAGTAAGGCTGTTCTCCCACTGTTCAGGATGTTTGAACAGGGTATCTAGTTTGATCATTCTCATTCAGATAATTATAAGAAATGCCAAATGAGAGTATATTTTTATAAAGTAGACTTTGTAAATAAGAATGAGAGAGACATTCGTGAATAGAAAATATACGCCTTTAATAATCTGTCAGCTGAGGTATATATATGCCTGGTAATAAGGCACAGCCAAATCAAAGGTATTTAAAATGGCTGCAAAGAGAGGCAACAGGCAGAGAAAAACAAGATAAAGGACCATTATATGTTTTGCATGTTTAGCTTGATTACCTTACATGTGGTCCCATTCTGCAAACAGAATCCTTTCTTGCAATGGTTGTTCTCACTGCCTGCCAGTTGCAGTGGAAGGAGTAATTGCTTATCATCTATGAAACTGGGGTAACATGAAGTTAGGCTTTCAAGACTGAGCTCCTCATCTTTTACATTAAAACAGCTAATGTATGTATATACATATATACATTAAAAAAAAACCTCAAACAATCAAACCAGAAAAAACCACCAAAACCCCAAAACCTATAAGGAATTAATGCATGAAACACAAAATCAAAACGTTGAAACTAAGACCAAAAATATTGCTTAACATTACAGAGAAAAGCTGACCTAGAATGCAAACTATTGCTTAGTCTATGAAAAAGTCTATTATTTTGAAAACAAGAAAGATTACATCTGATTTAAATAGAAGTATTTCTTAATACACTAAACTAGCTTGCATTTTCTTTACGTCCAAATTTGGCCTCTCTTTATTTCTAAACTGTTACCAGAAAACCTGTTACCAATTTTTTGGCATTACTCAAAAATACCTGTCAAATGTTCATCAGCTGATGTGTGGCACAGTAACTTCCAGTTTCCCACACTAGAGGAAACTGAAGCATCCTAGATGCCACCACCTTTATGGTATTTTCCATCATGTCTGTCCATTCTTTGAGCAGAGGCTGCTCTCCCCATGCAGTGACATGACCAGGAGTCACCCAGGAGTGTTACCTTGATGGGTGCCTGAGCTCAGAATATCTGCTGAGAGGAAGGGCAAGAGCTGAGCACTGCCTGTGCTCTGACCAGGCAGCTGGGGCTAGCCCTGAGCACTAGAAGAGCGACTGCATAACTGTTTTCAAAATCCTGTGTAGAGAAAATATGAAAAGACTCTTCCTCACAGCAATATTAATATAACTCCTAATGTACAGTAGGGAAAGCATAATTGTATTTTTAGTTTTTCTGTCAGGTTTATTTATTATTATTATCCATAAATTCTGTTTGTCTCACATCCCTGTATTTCTACTGAGCATGTTTTGTTTCTCAAAACCTGTATTTTTGACAGCATTAGTCAGCACACCAAAGTAAAATAATGAATCTTGCTGCTATGCCTTTTCCATCTGAGAATGTCTCCATATAAAGCCCTCAGAATGCCTGCAGAAAAATTGCTTTTTGTTAACTTGTGGGATTTTTTTTTTAAGTGACTGACAAGAAAAACAGATTCTAATATGCCACAAAGGAAATTAAGACACAGTGAAATCTATATATGCATGTATGCAAGTATATGAGTTTGAATATTTTATAATTGTTCCTACAATTTAAAGACAGCATTTTTATGTAAATGGTTTACAGCAACAAACAAAAGGAGAACATCTAGATTTTCAGTTGAGCATATTGAGACATAAAAAGTCTGAGATACCCCAGAAGTAAGATCAGGCATACTTCAAAACAAATATATATCAGGAAGGCAGTAGAACTAGTCCTGATGTGGATCTCAATAGAGATTCTGTCAATCAAACCAGTATTTAATTCAACAGACTTTGTCAGCTTGCTTAAGTTACAGGCCAGCTGGAGGTCTCTTCCTCACTAATTACTGCATCCCCAGGTTTCTGGGATTACTCACATTAGCTGCCTTAGCTCTTGGTGCAGTACCCCACAGAGCATTGTTCTGCTGCCTGGGTCTATACCCCATTTAATTTGTTATCAGGTATTTTGAGATGCCTAAAGAAATTAAAGAAATCTGGAACTAAGATCAAATTAACAGTCATCATAATTTCTATCCTGGAAGCTATTTATAATCCTTTTTTTTGGTGACAGGAAGCATGGAAACACTGCAGGATTTGAAGCAGTGACAGCAGGCAGGATCATAGCTGTACACAAACACATGAATGGCTTTGAGTTTAAGGTATGATAATTTCTAATGGTGAAGAAGTAGGAAAAAAAGCAATCATTTCCTTTGCTCATTGATCTGGAGAATCATTAAATCCGTATACAGCCTTTCTAGACCGGACCATGCAATACCTACTGAAGCAAGCCAGAGCTATAGAAGTGAGATATCCTACAGTGATGTTTCAAAATCAGAAATTTATCACCTCACTTCAACAGGAAATTCTGGCTCTATAGAGCCTTACTGCTGGTCTGATTCTGAACTTCCAAGTCTTGGAAACACTCATAGTTATAATGAATTCACAGAATAGACAGGATTTCTGAAATAATTGAAACCAGAGAGGCAGTGGGAATACTGATGTACCTATTTTGTACAACCTACATCTAGAAAGCTAATTCAGCTACATGAAAGGATATATAATCTTTGCTACAGCCTGACTGACTACCATGGAGCAATGAAGATTATTAGTGTGGGCAGGCTGCAATGGAAGACACAGGAGGGAAGAGAGCTGAAGAGATCCTTGCTGCTCCAATTCCTTTTGTACTTCCAGGAGATCCTGCTGACTCTTTTTCTTTGCTTCATAAAGGGTGAGAAAGCAGGTAATTTTATCCTCAAAATCTGGTATCAATACTCAAAACACCTATCATAAATCTTCCTGTACAGAGACACCAGCAAAATGAGTACAGGTTCTTTAAGTACACTTTGCTCAAAATCTGTGAGAACAAAGATAATCTGGCAGATGGCAGGAACAGTGGTCAGGTAAAGGTTCTCTCTGAAGTGCTCTAAATGGTCAAGAAATAGGCTGTACTTGTGCTTTTCAGCTGAAGCCAGAGGATACATATAGTAAGGGCAACTGATGTATTTTAAACAATGAAATTTGCTTCCTTATTTTATTAGGATGAAATATCATAAGGGCAGCTACAGCTCAACCTATAAATGTGAACTCCTATGACATTTTATAGCCAACATATATATGTAAAGAACATATAGAATAAACAAAATTTGCAGGCAATGCTTTTTTTCTTGAACAAGACAAAAAGGAATTAAACATCACAAGCATGCAATTAATGCAAATAAGAAAGAGAAGATTGCTGCTTTATGCTAGGCAGCGCCAGCAGACTTCAACTTAATGGGCATCACATATGTCAGAGAGAGAATAAATTCAAACCTCATTCTCTCCACCAGTGTTGACCCTTTCCAACTAGAAAACTTCCCTTAAGATAGAGGTTATTTATTTTCCAAAGTAGAGTTCCTCTCTGGCAGACACAAAGGTTTTAGTGATAGTGGCTTTGACTTTTCACAGATGACTCAGCTGCCAGGTAATAATTACTTTCATGTCCTCATCAGACTATCCAATATTGAACTATATTATACTCAAGAAATTCCCCTGAATGATCACAGCAAGTCAGCAACAGAAAATTATGATTTGCAGGGATGCTGAATATCCCTGTGCCCATGGCTGTTTCACTGAAGTACCACCCTGAAGCATAAAGGACATCGCTACAGAGACATTGATAAGACAGTCAACATGAGCCAGCAATGTGCATTTGCAGCCCAGAAACCCAGCCATATCTGGGCTGCATTAAAGGAAGTATGACCAGCAAATCAAGGGAGATGATTCTTCCCCTATACTCCTCTCTTGCGATACCCCACCTGGAGTACTGTGTTCAGCTCTGGGGCATCAACATAAAAAGGACATGGCTCTTTTTTAGTCGGTGCAGAGAAGAGCCACAGAGATGATCAGGGGCTGGAGCACCTCTCCTATGAAGACAGGCTGAGAGCTGGGCTTGTTCAGCCTGGAGAAGAGATGGCTCTGGGGAGACCTTAGAGCAGCTTCCACTGCTTAAAGGGGGCCTATGAAAAATTTGGAGAGGGACTTTTTACAAGAGCATGTAGTCACAGGACAAGGGGGAATGACTTTGAACTGAATGAGTGTAGGTTTAGATCAGATATTACCAAGAAGTTCTTTACTGTGATGGTGGTGAGGCACTAGCACAGGTTGCCCTGAGAAGCTGTGACCGTCCCATCCCTGGCAGCGTTCAAGGCCAGGCTGGATGGGCCTTTGAGCAACCTGGTTTAGTGGCAGGTGCTTCTGTCCATGGCACCAGGGGTTGGAACTAGATGATCTTTAAGGTCCCTTCTAACCCAAAACATTCTATGACACTATGTTTTGCCTGCATCATAAAACTTATTAAAACAGACCACTATCACTGTGATAAGCTGTCTTGTGAACCTGAAAAATCATAATAAATTATACTGAAAAACTAATGTAATTGCAATAATTGTTCTAAAGCCAAAACTATTTAATGCCTTTAAATTTTCATTAATTTTGAAAAATGCCTCTTTAGCCTAATTTGAACTCCTTTCTTTATGAAATCTGACTGTCACCAAAAGCTGAATATATTAACGAAAGACAATCCAATCCATATTTCCCATTTGTTCTCCACTGGATACAATAAAATGACTGTTTTGCACTGAATCCTGAGAATGGAAGAAACAGAGAAAGATCATGGTGTATTGATAATTAAAAAGATTCAACAGAAGTCATCTTGAATAAAGTGTTATGATGATGGTAAGTCACAGCTGACATAGAATTGATAATGCACAGAAGTCTTACAATACCACCCATAGGCAAATATACAGAAATATATAAATAATGAAAACATATACATAAACATCTCCCTTTCTTATTCTTAGATTTAACACTAGGCATTTCTCTACATTTTTTTTCCCCTTTTTTATTAAAACAAACCATAGTTGAAATAACATAGTTGCTGATCTTGGAACAATTCATCTATCTTTGCCTAAACCCTCCACTGAGATTCAAAAACAGAAGCAGAGAGGAAACCAATACTATTTTGAATTCTATTCTGTCATATTGATTTGTGGAATGAATGCCATCCATTTAATCTCTCAGTTTACCGTACATGTTTTGCTCTTTTAAGAAGTTGTGGTTAGACAGCAAAGAGCCAGATTGCTCACAGGGTCACACTGAATTGCTTCCAGAAATAGAGGAGATCCTGGTTTCCATGGAAGGAAATGATCATCCTCCACAGAGAACAGCTTCCAGTGTGCAGGATGCAATACAAAAGTGAGGACCATGTAAGGTGGGCATGAATCTGGTGGATACATAAGAGGAAGAGAAACAGCCTCAGAGAGCAAGAGCCTGACGTAAGAGATTCATCTTGAGAACAAGAGACTGGATATTTAATTTTAATTAAGAAAGTCACTGAAAAGTCCTGTAATGAGTGCCACACTAGAGTAGCAGACTCCGTGGGCTGTACCCTAGATTCAGACTCACTCTTTAATTTTAACCCAGCTCAGCCAGCAACTCTGTGTTTTCTGCTTCACTGGTTACTGTGACCCTATTTGTGTTCAAATGAAAAAAACCTCAAGATGTTGAATGTCCTTTCAGTGAGTCTTATCGAGGAAAATTCCTACTCTGAGTGTTCACAAACCAATCAGCATTATTAAAATCTATTAACAAAATTTCAGTGCACTTCCCTCATGCTCATAAAGTACTTTGCACTTTCTTTTGCCCACTCTCACCCTAATAAAACCATGGAGTAGCTACAGTGACCTTGAGTTAAATGGCATCTTGAATGACAGTATAGAGAATGAGAGCTCAGTTTAGATTCCATACAGCTCAGACAGCAATCTTACAAAGTATCTACTAACTTATGCCTTACCATATTATCTATGGCAGAATAAATTGCACATCAAGCTTTAAGAAAATTATAGATAGTGCTAGAACTACTCCAACTGATTTATTCCCATACCATTAAATATCACCCATGCTTTTATTTCCTGGATATTAGCTTATTTTTCATCCATGTAAGCAATTGCCACTTCTTGTACTTCTTGCCTAGGACTACTTTCTAAGTAAGGCTCCAAGGACTAAGTGATACCTTCAGTTGCCTATCTGCCCAAGGACCGTATTTGGAAAGCTTCGGCCTGTTTTGTTAAAGAATACCTATTTTTGCACTCTGTCAACCTTCTGTGTATTTAGATAACAGTCCTTACTTAACAAAAAAACAAGTGCCCAAGAACTGGTATCAGCCAGATACCATCCCTAGATTGTATCATCTCAACTATTTTAAAACATACCTACTTCTCTCATAGCATTGTAACCAAATTTCATGAATGGATAGAATTTTAAGAATTGAAGACTTTACAATGAGCAATGCAGGGAGATACAGCAGTTAAGCTGCTGAAACCAACAGTTCACGTGACAGGTTGGTAAAGTCATCAGTATGTTAGTTAATGACAACACAAAACAGTCATCGCCACTCTCACCATAGACATGTTACCCCAGAAAACAGCACATGTAGTAGAAAGGATTTGTCTTCCCACTTGTTTTGCCAAAGTTTTGTGATGGTGAGAGAAACAGTAGGACCAGGCAAGATGGCACAGAAACTTCAGACACAGCAGGAACATCTGCAAATGCTGTCCTGAGTAAAGCACTAAGAGAGGATCTTTCAGTGGTATTCCAATTGAGAGGAATTTACTGCTATAAGCAAGCAAGCAAGCCCTTTTTCTTCTCCTTAATTGTCATGTTCTGGGAAACTGACCTTGGCAAGCAATTTTAAAGCAAATAACTGATGTCATATTTAACTAATTTTTATGCTGTTTTGTTTCCTAGAAGAAAGCCGGTATCTGGCTACCTGCTTTGGCCAATAATGAGCAGCAGCATATTTTTCCTTAACTCTTCCACTATAACAGAGAGACCCTGGCGCTTTTTTTTTTTTTCTCTTCATTACATCTGCTTTCCAACGAAGCCCAATACTTGCAAGTTCTTCAGACCTCATCAAAAAGCTCTGTGGGACTTGGCAACTTACCTTTTCGTAAAAAAGATACTGTGAGTGAGGTAGATGTTGGCAGGCTGGAGCTGGTTTACTGCATTAAAGAAATACACTGTTTCAGAGAGATATACTTCCTGCACTTGAAGAATTACATGATCATCCTTCATCCAATGATCTCAAAGCACAGTACAAAAATTAAAAATTAATATGGAAAGAGAGTTATACCACTGAGTTTTTCATGGCATCTAAATTCACAGTCAAAATACTCTATAAAACCCAAATGGCCTTAAGGCATGCAATCACATGCTTTTGCAACTTTCAATTTCACAACAGGTAGATAGTTGTTCATAAGATAATTTTGGCTGCAAAGGTGATTTGGCCACTTAAGATATCAGGCTTCAGCTCTTCTACATGACACTTCTGTCTGCTTTACACTGTACTAACAGGATGCTTTCTGAGCCTGCCCTGTCTTCATGAAGTAAAAGCTGCATTTATGGTCACTGTCAGCAACGTACAACTCTTTTTTATGATACTCTACTCACCATTTCAGGTCCAGTTGTCATTTCAGGTTATTAACATTTTTTCAAGATCTGCATGACCTGGAATCCAGCCACCTAAATCACCTCTATCCCGTTTTCCATTCAGTCTACTGGCAACTACATTGTTCACTTAAAATAGCTAAGGCATGCCTTCCTATGGAAAACAGGGTGATTTATCTGACAGATACAACCTCTGGAAATCATTCCAAATAATCTCCATCAAAAGTGGATTTTGGTGAGTTTTAGTATGCAAGGGGTTTGTGTTGTTGGGTAATTTTCTGTCCCTTAGGTCTAAGTGGAATTCAAATGTGTTGTTAAACCTAATAGCTATTTCAGCTTATGGCAACATCAACAACTGATTTTTAAAATACTGTTAGTATTTTTAATTGTTATTGTGTTCTGCTCATGTATCGCTTTTATGCTGGAAAATCTGAAAATATATGTGTAATTACTATATATTGCTTAAGGAAATATATTTTGTTATCAACATACAATTAATAATGTCTTGTTAGCAATCACATTGTGTGGGAGCTCTATCATATATTTGTATATCACACTCATTAACATACTAAAAATAGACATACTATAATCCGATAGTTTGCCACATAGATGTCATGCTCAAAAAGTATATTCAGTTTTGAGAGCTATTATCTATGCCTGATACTGTCTCCACTTCAGTAAAAGGATTTTGTCTCAAAATGGAAAACAAGTTTTATTTTGTGACACCTGTGTATTTACCCAAGTATATAAATTCATTCACTCCTATAGCAAAAGGTATTGTGGTACTGGAGAAGGTCTAATTCCTTCCTTGACACGGGCTTACATTGATTTTAGATGGTACCTATTTAAGGTAAAATTTAGTGTTTTCCATGTGGTCTGAAAACAGAAAGTCCTTAATTTAAAGGCAGTTCTGCCAGCAACTGAAACATCAGCAAGCAATCTCTGCCGAGTACTGTTATTTCAGTGCATTTGTCAATGCAAAGACTCTTAATCAGTACTCTGATGCCCCCTTGCATGTATCTTTCCAAAACTGTAAGTTGAGGAATGAAGGTTATTCTTGTTTTAAGTATAATGAAATTAAAGAATCAAGCCAAAGAAGTCAGATAGTTTGTGGCACTTTGTGACACAGAAGTTCCTCATGTCCCTCATTTTGGCTGGCCACTAAGATATCTTACCACTAAACTTGTCTCTTGAAAACCTGCATGTGAGAGGATTTACTGGTATAAAATAATATAACCTGGCACAAAATGGCAGAAATGACAGCAAAAATAGAAGGGGAATTTTTATTAACTTCTATTCCTGCTGCTTATTTTAATAGAACTAAACAGACACAGTAAAATTTTGTCATTTTTCTTAACAATGAGATAGCACGACCAAATACCTTAACTACTTGTATTTAAACATCCACTTTTTGACGTATCGCATATGTCAGAGCACATGAAGACAACATAGTTATCCTGGATTTTAAAATTACTGCTGAAATAAGTTACTTCATAAAATAGGCTTAGAACCTACATGTATTTGCAGTTTAAAAAATTATACAAAACAACTATAATTAGAAGAATTAAATGTATTTCAAACACTAAAGAAAGGAAACTCTGCATGTTCACCCTCAACATATAGTCCCTGCAACTCTCCATGACACTAAAATCATACTACAAATGAAGATATGTTAAAACACCTTAGTTTATGTATTTATGAAAGACAAGATGACATCTATTTGATACTTTAGTTAAAATAACTGAGCTTGTATTTTGGCATTATCACTGATAATCACTAAGTGATTTTACTAAACAGACAGTATGCTAAAAATATTAGTCTGACACACAGCAGAAAATTCTTCTGGTTTTGGTGTGATTTTTAATCAAATATATTTCCTAGGACAGGAAATTTAAAAAAAAATTAAAAAAAAATGGAAGACAGGCTGTCCCTCTTTCTAGGAGTAATGGGCTTATAGCCTTTGTTCAAGATTGATGCTGTGCAAAGAGAATAGCAAATAATCTGTGTTTGGATTTCCAAAAAGGTAAAAAGAATTTCTGAAGAATTCTCATAAATAAATAAAATAAAGTAAATAAATAAATAAAAAGAAATCCTGAAGAAGTTTCAAATATTTTCTATTTTCTTTGGCGTTAAGCTCAGAAAATCTTGACCTGTTTCCCAACGGAAACACATTTTTCTTCATAGCATGCACACCTGAGCACAGAATTCTTCATGAGCTGAGCTACAGAAAGGGGCTTTCTCTTCGTCATGTTCTGAATGCTTTCCTTGGATCTATCAATTAATAATAGGCGTTTTTTGATGACTCCATAATTAAAGACATAACTGGTTTTAGAACGTTGAATTTAACACTCTTAATGTTCCAATTTTATGCAATATTGCATACATGTTAAAAAGAAGAATGTTATACCCAAGACTCATTACAATCTGGTAAGTATGACATAGCATGTGACTTACGAATTAAATAGAATTTCTAAACATACAGGCAGATTTGCATGTGAGCTGTGAAAAATTCAGCAACATCCTAATGTCTGTAGATATGCTGGCCCTGCTCATAACAGATATGCCTGATTTTTAAAGCCTAGCCTCAAGCTTCATGCTGTGAAAATGTCATATAAACAGATGAACAGTCTTCAAAACAGGAAGACCAGCATGATCTTATGCTTGGAGGAATTCCAACCAAAAATTTGCAAGACATCCCTTTTACCTGGGGTTGACTCTGGTATAATATGCAAATACATACAGCAAATACAAGTAACAGTGTACACAAAATCATAGGTCCCATGGCGCTGCTTTCCAAAACATAAAAGAAGTAAAAAAATCCCAAACTTGAAAAGAACCATGTAACACATATTTGCAACAAAAAATGCATTTGAAACTTGCTTACCTACTTTTCAGTATAGTGAGCTATACTTTTCAAAGAAAGCATCAAATATTTCAATTACAAAACTAAATAAAATACTAATCATAAAAAAATAATTGGGCAAACAGGGACCCTCCCCCTTCATTTCAGAAAAAACACTCAAGTTCATCATGTTTCTTCTCTAGTATTCTTCCACAGTTTAAAACTTGATCATAGCCATTTCCTGTACGTTCAGCTGTATTTTTCACCATGAATAATTCAATTTATGGAATTTGCAAGGAATGCATTTATTTTACTCGTCATATCCATCTTGTACAGAAAATTACAACTAAAAATTCAAGGAGGTTTATTAATTTAGGAAAATATTCCAGAATTTTCTTCAGTTTGACACAATGTATTTATAGGGTGAATTGCAATGCTGTTTTTCCAAATTATTCTACCATGACAATCAACTGAAGCAGAACGAGAAAGTTCAACCAAGTGCAAACATGTGGAAATAGTATTTTACCTAGAATGAGAGGATTACTAGCACTTCGTTTTGCAAGGTTACAGAGGACCTTTACTGATAACAGGTAGCTGATACTTCTTATATTTCAGCTGAAAAATACTTTGGCAACACAGATTAAACCAAATTACTATACCCAAGTGCACATTTATGAAGTGCTCAAAGAGGAGGCAGGCATCTGTTCCACAGCTAATCTCAAGCAACTTAGTTATGCATTTTTCCATATGAGTAAAACTGATTAGATTAGAGCAGGAAACACCTAAGATAGTTGTCTTCAGTACATACCTTTTAGTGGCATATGATGTGACTTGGTAACATTCTTGCAGATGAAAGCACTTAATACTGCATACCCCTAAAAATATAGTTCCCTTCTGTAATGAATAAGCAGCATAGGATTTCTTATCATGATAATTATGAGATTCTGTCTAAAAGTAAGAATCCAAATTAAAGCACTGTATCAGAATTCAAAAATATGATTTCAGCAACTGTGGAACTTCAGAAAACTGCTTACAGTGACTTCTGCAATCTGCCTCAGAAGTGCTGCAGGAAACAAGTATGACTGTTTATGAAGCAGATGATATTTCAAGAAAATCTAATTTAAAAAAATTAAAACATACCAACTGACAGAACTGAATAGCCAATGGTAAACGTTATCATTTTGAACAGAATGTTTTTTATGAAATACAGCATGTGTGTAAACCATTAATTCTGCCTTCATTACCGCCAGTTTGCAAAAGATTTGCAGACTGCTTTATAAAAAATATGATCCCTGTCATAAAATAAACTAAATAACAACATAACTTCACACTTACAGAAGATCTTCCTGCCAAGAAGGTAATCATAAAGCTCCTTACAGGCGTTCTCTCACTAAGCTTAATCACATTCCTACAAGGGCAGTAAGTTGTTATGGTGTCCTTTGCATACATGGTCAAACGAGAACAGAGTTTTACACCTCAGGAACTCACTGTGAGTTAGTGAGTTTCTAGGAATACCACCCTGGAGTCCTGACTCCTTGATTTTTGCCCCTGCAGCTGGATCATAAAACTATTATATTGTGCAAAATCCATTCAAGTCTAGAAATGTAAGAAATATGAAGCAGCTCAGATGTTCTGGAAGTTATAGCAAGGCTTTCATTAGTAAGAACTGGTAATACAGATGGTCAATATAGAGAGAATCAATATAGTCTTGAACTCTTTTCCAACTTCATGTCCCTTTTATTGTGGAAGTGGGACATAGTTCTCCACTGACAATTCCAAATGAGCTCTGACGTTATGGTCTGTCACACAATTAGGAAAATCCAGCTTTTAATACTATGATTCATTCAATATCTTAACAACTAAAAGGTTTTGCTAGAGTTGGTTCTTTTTGGGTTTGTTTGTTTCTTCCTTTCTTTCTTTATCAGACTTCATAATGTTGTACAAAGCAGGCAAGTATCCTCAACTCCATGATACAGATGGGGACAGTAGGCCAATGAAGCAAAGGGACATAATGATCATTCCCCAGCCATTAGTTATTGCTGGTGCTGGGAATGAACCAAAGGCTGAGGAAGCTTAAGGCAGAAGACATAAAAATGTAAACATACAAGCGATCTCTATGCATCCATATGGGGGGGGGGGGGGGGGGGGAGGAAGGGGAAAAATAAAAAAAAAAAAAAAAAAAAAATTTTTTCAAGAGAGGATTGTGAAAAGATGAGAATACAACCGTTGAAGT